>CAUYQG010068980.1:0-24081 GCA_963574415.1 Tarsius wallacei
CGGAACTACAGGCGCACGCTACCACGCCCGGTTAGTTTTTTTGATTTATTGTAGAGATGAGGTTTCGCCTGCCCAGGCGGGTCTCGAACCCGCGGGCTCAGGTAATCCACTCACCTCAGCCTCCCAAGGCGCGGGATTACAGGCTGAGCCACCGAGCCCGGCAAGAAATAATATTTTTTAAGTAACTAAGTTTTGAAGTGGCTTTAACTCAACAACATTTAACCAATACCGAAATATTTCTTCTAGAGCTTTTAATTTTGCCCCATTTTGACTAGTAAGCCTTTAAGCCTGCTGTGTATATATCCCTATTGTCTTAGGATGTTCTTTTACCAACTTGGGAATTCCCCTTGCTTATCTTTTGTTGTACTTTGAACACGCTTTCTTCTGGGTCCCATATACTTTATATTTTTTTGTTTCCTCCTTTATTTTTCAGAGCATATCTTTCAGTAACATCTTAAGAAAACATTTTCATATTGACATATATGTCAATTTTATTAGAACCAACAAAATATTGTTTTTCTCTTTTATATGTAATTAAAAGTTTGATCAAGTAAAATATCATATGTTAAAAATTGCTTCCAAGAATTTTCAAAATATTTTTTCTCCTTCCTACTTCTAATGTCATTATTAAGAAATGTGTAAATATTTTGATTTCTAGTCTTTATGTTTTTTCCTTTCTGAAAGCTTTTTAGTACTTATTTCAAAATTCAGAAATTTTATTATATGTGCTTTGATATTAGTTTTATTTATTGTGTAAAGTACTTAATTAATTTTTAATCTCTGGACAAAGATGGTTTTAAAATCTAGTATTTAAGAAATACTATTTCTTTAATAATTTTTCTTCCTCTACTTTTCCCTCTGAAAACCTCTAGTTTTAAAATGTTAACCTTCTGGATTGAGTCTTTATTTTTCTCCAATTTTCCGTCTTTTAATTTTATTTTTTGAAATAATTTTCAACATTATATTTCCACCTCTCCATTGAATTTAAAAATACTCATGCTATATTATATTTAATTTCTAAGAGTTCTTGTTCTCTGAAGATTTCTTCTAAAAACACTCTACTTTTAATGGGTGTATATCTTCTTTTAGTTCTCTGAAGATATTAAAGTTTTTAAAATGTCTTAATCCTTCCACTGTCTTTTTTCTTCTGATTCTCTTCATTCCTTGTATTTAAGCCTCTGTGTTTCCTGTTGGAGTCACTCCTTCACTCTTTGATGAGCCTCGAGTGTACACACTAAAAAGAAGATTAAAAAACTCTGAATGTTGGAGTAGATCTGGTGATTTGAGGCTTTTCTGAAGGTGACAGTGCCAGGGCCAGGTTGATTTATTGAATGTTTCTCAGCTGTTAGTATCTGTGTGTCTTTCTCTTGGGTTGGTTTTTTCCCAGAGAAAAGTCCTGTAATTATGTAAGTGAATATTATAAATCTGGTGGGTAGTGCTTTGAAGCGACTAAGAGAGTCTCAGGATTATTTAGTACTCATATTTCCACTTGATTCCTTTGTGTTTAGAGAGTATCACCCTATCTCCAGGCCCCCTCACCACCACTCCCAGCTCTGGCTTATGTCACAGACTCTATATTTTCTCTTGTATGCCTCCATAGAGAAAAACATTTACCTGACAGGAACGGAATTGTTTTGTCGTTGAAGGGCCTTAGGAAGAGAATCTTGGTATAACTGCTTCTCACCATGCTGCGTGATCACGACACATGTCTTGGTTTTGTGTGTGTGTGCCATTCTTCAAAGATTTCCTATGCCTTCAACCTCCCGAGCCTTCCATAGTTTCATGTGGGTAATCAAACTGTTTCTTAGTAGCCCTCTTTCTCTTCCCGTCTTCTGTGACCTGCACTGTCAGTTAGCACTTCTGTCCATCTATTTATCAACTTTCAAAAGAAAGAAATTTTATACTTGCCATCTTTAAAAAATATTTCTTGGTGCCTCTGTGTCTATACCATTATTTTTAGTTTATTACCCCCATTTTTTGTAGCATATGCAAAAGGGGAACCTGTTTTTTGTATGTTATATTTAATTTTAAAAACCCTGAGTTCATGAAGTTACACTTCAAAATATACATAAAATTTTGAAATGTTATAATTCCTATTACTATAGCTAAACAAAGTCAGACTTAAAATGTGTTTAAATATTTCTTAAAAAGAACACAGTCCTTAGGAATAACAATAATTATTAATTTGGAAGTAGAAAAATATTAAACATTACTTTAATGTTATACTTTAAATGTTATACTTTTGTGAATCACTGGAGCCATAAAATTAGATAAATATTTTGTCCTTGAAAATATAGATATATATTTCTAAGATGGATTAAGATAGATTAAATCCTAGGAAAACAATTGTAGAAAAAACTTAACTGTTTAACAAGGTCAAACTTACCCACTACAAAGTAAATACATTAGCTTGGCCTGCCTGTATTATTTCCTAACAAATTTGGGAGTAGTAAATTTTTTAACTACTATTATCTCTGTAAATAATGTTTTCTCAGAACCTCAGTTAATGAGGTAAAGCTTGGTGATCTGCTCATTAAAATTCTAAAAATAGGGCGAATGATAAATGTGATGTCAGAATTTCCAGGCAAAGAGAAAACCTATAGCACTAACAGTGATCAATGCTCAATTCCAATGTCACGACACTCCATATCTACTTAATGAACCTTTTATCTATTAATTATTACCTTTCCCTGGATTAAGATTATTACAGTTTCTGTGAAAAACCTGTGACAATATTGACGTGGGTTTGTGATTGTCATTTACTGTTTTTCTTGAGTGACCTGACATGGACTCCATTTTCCAAAGCTATGAAGAACTTCTGTTATAAATTAAAAAATAAAAGGAATAACCTTCTTTGTAAAAATTTGCTATGGTGAAATACTTAAGAAATACATTAATTCTTTTGGAATAATTCGATGCAGTAACATTGGTACCAGTGAATTTTGTTCTGCAATGCTTCTTTTATGAACTCTATGAACTTATTAAACACACATGCTTCAAAACCTGTCTCTATTGAATTTCATGCACACTGGGTAATTAGGTGCTATGAAGTTAGCTTTGTAGGTAACTGAATACCAAGATTGAATACCAAGTCTACCATGTATTAGGTATGAGCTTGGGAGAATCAATCACTCTGACACTACATATTCCGCCCTAAAATGGGGACGATGCCACATACTTCCTGAAGAACGGAATCTGCCTGGGAGACTGGTTTAGTTGAGCATGTGAAGCCCAGTGCCCAGTGCTGGTCATAGTCAGTCAATGTTGTTGTTGTTGTTTTGTTGTGTTTTCCTATAGTCAAAGAAACACAAGAGATATATTCCTGACAATATAAATTTCAAAAGCAAAAGACTTAATTGATCTGGATTACAAATTTACACAATTTAATATGTAATAAATTCAGCTCTTGATTTCGGCTTTCTACTGGAAAGTGGTTAATTTTTTCTGAGTTTATTGGTATTTGAATCAATTGTTCTCAGTGAATAGAGGGAAGGGACATGTGACAGAATCAACTGAGGAGTGTTTTCAAGTCCTATTTTCTACTTCTTAGCCCAATAAATATTGACATATCAATATCTCCTGTCAAAAATTCACTGTTTTGGCTTGGTGCAGTGGTTCACGTCTATAATCCTAGCATTTTGGGAGGCCAGTCTGGGAGGATTTCTTGAACCCAGGAGTTCAGATTAGCCTGGGCAACATAACAATATGTTGTCTCCACCACACACACACACACACACACACACACACACACACACACACACACAATTAGCCAGGCATTGTGACATGCACCTGTAGTCCCAGCTACTCAGGAGACTGAGGCAGAAGGATCACCTGAGTCCAGGAGTTAGATGCTGTGGTGGACCATCATTGTACCATTACACTCCAACAGTCTGGGTGACGGAAAATGACCCCAACTCAAAAAATTAAAAAATAAAGACTGTTTCTAGCCTATGAACTCAAGACTTTGAAACTTTCTGGAGTCATGCATCAGGAATGTGAATTACTATAGAACCATACTTGCCATACTTGCTTTCAGTTATGTTTGGATAAATGACAAAGTCTTTCCACTAATTTCATGATTTACAACATTATGTAGCTTCATAAACTAAGCACTCAGGTGCTCACTGCATATATCTGAGTACCATAAACACTGCAAATTCCAAGCAGACGTATCAGGGCAAAAAAATCTCCAAAAATATTTCTTGAAAACATGACATGTCAGTAAATAAAGAAATCAAGTCTGTTTAAGAAGTTCAGATAGTGTTATAATGTTAGAATAAATTTACTCCCTTTTTTCAATGTGTAAATCATAGACTTTCTGGGTAAAAGACAATTTATTTTGCTGTGCTGCTGTGACTGCTACTAGCAGCACTACTGTAAAATATTAATTGAGTCATTACTATGTGTAAAGTACTATGTTAAACAACTTTATCTGCATAATTTCATCTACTCCTTCTAGCCATGAGAGAGTTCCTCCGAAGAATAATCTAATATAGCGATTCATTTGATTCTTAAATTATCCCATATTCCCTATCAGCAGATAAATTTATTTGATTTATATTAGAATATAATGAAAAATGGATGAGCTCAACTACATCACCTTGTAATGTTCATCATTGGGTCGCCGTTCTACCTCATTGACCTATGAAGAATATATACAACCTTTACTCCGTATCAACATTTAAAAATATATATTTAATTAAATACAATTTTACATCTAATTTTTCAGATTAATATTTTTATTCTTTCTGATATGATGAGATTGTGACTTTCTTTGTCACTTTTGTAATTCCCCTTGAACAACACAGGTTTGCACTGCATGGGTCTACTTTTGTGCAAAGCTTTTTTCAACACAAGTTACACAGGGTATGCCTGCCTCTCCTGCCTCCCTTTCTACTTCCTCTGCCTCTTCTGCCTCTGCCACCCCTGAGACAGCAAGACCAGCCCCTCCTTTTCCTCCTCCTTCTCAGCCTGCTCAATGTGAAGATGACAAAGACAAAGACCTTTATGGTGATTCACTTCCACTTAATGAATAGTAAATTTATTTTCCCTTCCTTGTGATTTCCTTAATAACATTTTATTTTCTCTAGCCTATTTTATTATAAGAATACAGTTTTAATATAAAATATAATGCATGAATTGACAGTTTATGTTTCTGGCGAGGCTTCCAGTTGACAGCAGGCTATTAATAGTTAAGTTTGGGGAAAGTCAAAAGTTATACATGAATTTTTCAACTGCACAGGGGTTCAGTACCCTCACCACCACCCCCTACTCAAGGATCGACTGTGCATTTCTTTTAAGTTAAAAAGAAAAGACCATTAGAGAGATTATGATATTTAGGTTTTCTGCTAAGCGTGAAGCTGGTGAAGACCGAAATGTCTTCAGAGGAGAGATGAATTTCTGGGAGAGTTGGGAAAAATGAGATAAATAATAAATAAAATGACAGACTCAGCTAAAATTGTAATGGAAACACATTGCAATTTTACTGGTGCTATTCTCTTTTTTTCTGCTTGTTTAGTGTTGGTGTATAAGAATGCAACTGACTTGGTGTTATTCTGAATGCCTATTAAGTTCTATATAGAAGCATTCAGTAACTTGGGAATAGTTAGTGAAAAAAATAATGGAATTCTATTGTTGATGGGTAGAGTTTTGTTGGAGAGGTGCAAATAAAGAATAAAGCTGCAAGAACATGCAAGATATTGTTGACAGGTTAGTTCACATGCTCATCACAGATTCCAATATAGTGAAAAGAGAAGGAACAGGCAATTGGGCATATTAGACTTCAATAAAAATCTGGCAATCCAGAGACTGAAAATTTCTGAGTTTGATGAACAAGTTTATTGAGAATGATACTGTTGTGCAGCTAGAAGTACTGTGAGAGCATGAGATATTAGAGTTTAAGGTTTCTGTAATTCTGGGAACTGATAAGGTAAGAGGCATGCATAATCATGAGTAATAGACGAAGGACTGGGTGGATGAAGACTGAGAGTTTAACATTAAGTTAAAAAGATCTGGGCTTTGGAATTTAGGCTTATGATTTTTGGAAGATTTTGTTTCACAGGAGATGTCTATTTGCCACCAACTATAATTTTGTTCAATGAGATTGCCCCAAGTCCAGTCAAATGGTGGTATCTTCCTGAGACTACCTTGATAATCTTTTAAAAAAGTCTTTACAAGGAATAGGAAAAGCAGAGAGTCTGATTCTTAAACATGAAATAAAACTGGATTATATTCATGTACCCAGCATGCTAGGGTGATCAAGAAAATTGTAGTCAGATAATTAGTTGGTTACTCAAATTGGTCAGTAGTAAGAATGATATCTGATAAGGCTTAAAGTGTGTGAGCCATTCAAAATGATAATCCCATCTTAAACAACTTGAGTAAATATTTCAACTAGAGGTGGAAAATTAATATGACATATAAGCATCTAAGTCTGTAAAAATATGCATTTTACAAGCAACTTGATTTAAACCACAGCTCTTCAGCTAAATGACTGTTTGACCTTGGATAAATTGGTTCTTCAATTGTTGAATGAAGATAATAATGCTTATCACAGAATTGTCAGAATTAGAAATTGTGCATGCCCATTAGATACAACACACCTAACACACAGTGCTTATTTAAGACATTCGTCTGAATTAGAAATAATAGTAGAACTTATACTAGGACATTGCTCAAAACATAGTACATGGGATAGATGTATCAATTCCTCTTGATTGCCAGACTAAGACTTATTAACTTACTAAGTTATTCTACAAATTTTAGATACTTAGGCATCTCTACTAAACTATTATGTGTCCAGGAGTCCTCTATAAAGAAATAATAACATAATTTTCTGGAATCATCCTAATATAGTAATATAATGATTGAGTGATGACAATAAAATAAGAAAATATCGATAAACCTCTTTATATGATATGGGATGAGTCGTCTAGTGTAGATAATCAGACAGTGCCCCTTGAACTCATTGTTTCCTCAGTTTACTGCCTCTGGCCCCTTCTGGGTCACAAACAAGTCTATAACTTCCAAAATTATCTTTCAGGACCCATGCCCCCTTCCTTTTTTTGGCTCTCAATCATGAAAAGCTGGATCGTACTCTTTAATGTCCATTACAAATGGTTCTACCTTGGAAAGTCACAAACAATCATTTTTCTTCATGGAGTGTAGCTCTGCCAAATCCTAGACATTACAAGCACAAATGCCTATTTAGTTTCCCTGAGAAAAAAGAAATGGCACTTTCGTCTTTAATGTTTTTTTCTAATATGTCTCTACAATTCAAGAGTGAACAAAGGGATTTACTTGTACTATTTTGTTGAAGAAAAACAACAATCACAAAACCAAATCTTCTATGGAACATCGTTAATAACTGTGGAGGTGTTGAGTTTTAGTTCCAAAACCCTGATTGAGATATCTTTCTTTTCTTCTTAAGCAGACTATTTTAGTCCAAGAGCACTGAAGAATAAATACAGCCTAGGTAAACTTGAAGAGCTCTTTCAAAGGTGTTTACTTCCCACCCTGTTTTCCTCTACCTTGTAATATACCAGAGAACAAAAAGATAGGAAAGGCAAACATACCTCGAAAAGCATCCCATAGCGTGCGTTAGTTCAAAGTTCAGAAAAGAAAAATGTTCCAAGGGAAGTGAGGGTAAGTCTGATCAGCTTTGTGGAGTGGCAGGTTTGAGTAGACAATGTGGTTATTTTTCATGGAGTTTGGAGGCAGAAAGACTCTCAAACTTGCTCTTTCTCTGTGTGGCACACTCCAAGTCATATTTAATCCTTTGAGTGGGTATGTTAGAGAATTGCAAGCAAAGGAGTGAGTGTTCATTCCAATCTAAGAAAGAGATTAAACAACAAGTCTTAATAAGCAATCATGTCAAATCCTTTCAAACAGAGATTTTCAACCCGAGTTCAAAGAACATACCTTCAGTTGTCTGTGGACTTACTAAAATTATAAGTGGAATTGTATGCTTGTACAAAGTTTTCAGTTTCTTAATGGGAGGGTCAACAAGTTCTCACAAATCAAAACTTTAAGAACAGTTGCTAAATGGGATAGGATTAATATGTTTTGGTAGGACAAGGGGCAGGGTTGTGGGGCAAGGGTGGATGTGGGACGTTAGGAAAGAGTCCTTGTGCAGACAAGACCATCCAGAAAGACCCTAAGCAGGGAGCTCCAGAAGTCGTGGAGAGTCGACCAAAAGTTGCCAGTCTCCAGGGAGAGCTGGCAAAGGCACTGGAGAAGAAGCACATTTTGGGTATGGAATCTGAAAGGGACAGGTTGACTTGAGTTTTTTCAAAAATTTCAAAGAGTGCCAAAAGAAGCTGGATGGTATATAATGTATTCAAGTATCCTAAGATACAAAAGAAAGCAGAATAAATACAAAAATGCAAATTAAAAATGCATGACAATATTATATAATAATAGTTCTTACTAGTCTTTGGCAATTATTTAAAAAAATAAATCCCAGTCATATTCAGCTACATTTTCAGGTGAAGTCAAACCTGTGAGTTACAGAAACACACAAAACGCCCCAAATTTTCAAACTTACCCTAAAATGATTAATACCCTGGATTCCCAAGGCACAAAATAGTCAGTAAATTTATCTTGACATAATGTCTAAAATGACTGATCGCAATTAATATTTCACTTTTTATGGGAAAGATCTGAGCTATGGAGTACATAGCTCTTTGTATACCAATAAGCAAACTGTGATAACGTTTTTTGAGAAATGTTCCATAATGACTAATAATATTTCTAGTAACCTTCATGTGAGATGATAGAAAGATCTCATTTATATTATACTTTTTTGTGTGATTGTGTAAGGAGGAAAGTCAAAGTAAGCATGGGATTAAAAGCTTGGAATAAGGATCAAAACTGCATTAAAAATTCAAAGAAAGAAAATAAGGGGCAACTCTCATAGGATTAAAAAAATCCACTTTCAAATTTTTGAAATGCTCCTATTTTCTTTTTAGTCCTAATTAATTTAGCTTAAATAGCATAAACAGATCACTTTATAGTAATTACTGCTGTTAGTAATAGATTGGTTGTCTTATGTCTTAATTTGTAAATGTTTTATAAGTAAAAAATAATAAGAAAGAATATACATTCAATTTTAGTCTATTCCTCAAAAACGTTCTAATTTTGTTTAAAAACTCTTAATTTTTTTCAATTGACATCTAATTTCCCTTCTTTGAACTAAGTCTCTAACTAGGCAAGTAAAACAAAACTGCTAGTGAATGAATGTCTGACAAATATCTTGAGCTGTCTAATGCATAATCAGACACTGCTGATTTGATTATTTTATTCTACAGAGAAATATTTGTCAAAGATATGTAATAATCTTCCATTTTACTTGGAAGACTGAGACTGAAGGATCACCTGAGCCCAGCAGGTCGAGGCTGTGGTGGTTGTAAACATGCCATGGCACTTCAGCCTGGGCGACAGAGTGAAACTCCAAGTCAAAAAAAAAAAATCCTCCATTTTAGATCATTTTCTCCATATGATTACAGAGTTCTATCAGAAATAGAAACTGTTTACATATATGTCTATAAGTGTGGTGTGTTTGAAGAGATCAGTCATAACAAGAAATCAGGGGACTAATTATAAATCATTTATTACAATATTGTCAATCAAAAAAGAATCTTTTTCTACTAGTAGGGCTTTCTAATTTTTCCACAATGGAAAATGCTTACTTATAACCAAGACTAAATAAACATTCTGAATAGATAAGTGAATTATTAAACATATTATGAAAAGAAAACTGAGCAAAAGATGCTAATGTGCTCATAAATTGGCATAGTTTCTGCAGTGCCATTCATTGGTAATAACAAATCAGGGGTCATTGTGTAGCTACAAAACTAGAACCCTTATAAGTGATTTATTTCTTGAAATTTTTCCTGACTTTCAAAATAAAAATAATTAGGCAATGTAAAAAATTCTAGAATCTAAAAGGTTATGAATAATAGATTTTAAAGAGGGGTGAATAAGAATGTTTAAGAGAGAGAGAGAGAGAGAGAGAGAGAGAGAGAGAGAGAGAACCTGACAGGAAAAGAGTACTAAGAGATTAAAAGACCTGCACTATTCAGTTAAAAGGATCGATGCTAGCCTATTATTATTTAGCTGGTATTCTTTTAACTGTATTACAATTCAAGCCACCATTTTTAAAACTTAGCAATAGCCTCTGAAAATGTCTAAAATAGCCTAGGAATAGTAATTCCTTTAACAGATCAACCCTGAAACTCAATGGTTTAGTGCAAGAGAATTTTCACTCTCACACATCATCCAAGTCTGCTGGAGGATGGGTTGGCAAGGCCCTCTACTCCATATGGTCATTTAAAGATCCAAGCTACTACAAGCTCTGCTAACTTCTGTGCATTATTTTCCCAATCACTCTGTACTTTGAAGTAAGTATAAGAGAGAGAAAAAGTACAGGGTCATGTGAGAAAAGATTAAAATGAATGTTTATTACACCCATTATAACTGGCCAAAACTCAATTACACGGTTACACATAACTGCAAAAACAAATGTAATCTCTTATTGTGTTGAGAGGAAAGAGAAATCAGTTTGGTAAATAGCTACCAAGTATCTGCCTCACATGTGTATGGAGAATTTTTTTTCAAGTTGTTAGGGCTTTTAAATAGAATAGTCTCTTATATCTCAAAATTCAGTGAGTCTACAAATCATATGGATATTGTGGTAAAATGTGATGATGACTCAGTAGATCTGGTTCAGAGTCTAATTTCTGTTAGATTTCCAGGTTATGTTGATGTTGTTGATTCACAGATCTCAGGATCAAAACAGTAGTCAATGTGCGCATTATGTGAAAACAAATCCCAGACTAACAAACAAGAATCACATACTTCATGAAATGAAGTTTAAGCACTCTAGCCATCTTGCTGTTTTTTTTTGGAATGTGCATTCCCTCTTTGTGCTTTGATTCTGTGAAGTGAAGCGAATATAATAATACACAGTCCCTCCAAAGTTCAGAGAAATCTGAAGATTTATGGGATAATAGCTACAAAATGCTGTGCCCCTGTTTGGGGAGATGATTAGAAATATATTAGTTATTATATTGTTATTAGATTGTCATTGGCTGGAAGTAAAGAATGTCGTATTGAAGAGGAAGTGTTGAGTATTAGTCTAAATCTGTGCAAAGAAGAAGAGCCCTTTCTCCTGCATGGGGCATTTTTGCCACAACTGTTTCTGTTATTTCATTTTGACAATTTGTTAAAACCAAGGTATACAATAATCCAACTATAGTATATACGCAATCTGTTAGCAATGTGATGATTTCTTTTATCTTTAGAACACATCTATTATAGTATAGAGCTTAAGAACTTAATATCTATATATGTGTGTATGTGTGTATACATCTACCTCTTGCTTTAGCAGAAGTACAGTTATTATGTGGTCAGTAGGAATTAAACATTCACAGAACCTCAGGTAATCACAGATCCTGCAAACTTTGTGAGAATTTTTCTCTGTTAGCTACATTTACTCTGCCTTTTTCTACCTTGAAACAAATAAATATCTCTTTTAATTTTTTATCTGTAGCTGAAATCATGAAGTCAAAGCTATCAGGATAGGTTGATTCTTTGACTTATTCATTTATTCATTTGTTCTGATTTTTACACCCATTATGAGTTCAAGATTAGCTGGAGAAAAGAATGAAGGGGAAAGAAAAGGACAAAATGGGACAGTGTATCTTTCTTTAACTCTTCAGTTTATAGGGTACTTTCCCATTTAATCTGGGAGGCCATGTTGGAGAACTTTCACAAATACAAATTAGGAATTGGGATTTTTTTCTCCTAAGAGGGGGGAAAAAAGAGTAAAATATGGGTAAAAGTCAAAGACTTCATTTGTATTCTTATCCATTCTCTGTTAGTCTTTTCCAATGAATTAAAATGGTTGCTAAGTGGAAGCAATGTCAAATGTGAAATTTTGAATAATAACATCAAACATAAAGTACTTTTTGTTCTAAAAAGTCATGAAATAGCTATTGCAAAGTATAAAGATTATGCAACATTGTCAGCTTATAGCATTCATTTGAAAATATTATTTTTATGTTTTGAATGAATAGCTGGTTTTGTTGGTAGCATTATCTGAACTATGCAAGCAAGTGGAAAATTCCATCTGAATATATACAAAATTGCTTCCATCCTTTGGGAGCTAGATTCATGACCACAGTTTATTAGCATAATAACACTAATAATAAAGTATACTATCATTAATTTAATTTTAGCCAAAACACAGCTCTGAAAAGTAGACTAGATCTGATTATATTGTTTAAATTTCATTGATGAGAAAGGAAGATCATTTAGACTAACTAATTCAATATCAACTGTAGTACTGTCAGTAGAAGAACTAACTTGGTTTCCTGATTGCAAGTTCAAAATTACTTTAAAATCAGGTTGATTGAATCAAATTAGGATTTAATTTCCAATTCTCTTTTGTTAATTAGGTGAGTATTCTTTAATTATATAAGGCAACACAGGTTCAGGCTTTCAAAACAGCCACAGTACAGAAAGATAACTTTTAAACAGTGAAATTTCCGATTTCTCCTGTCCAAATTTCCCACCAACAAGAATTTTATTCTACTCCCCAGAAGTATGTGCTATTAAAACATTTTTGGGTATACCTCCAGGAATTATCTGTATTTATACTGTATAGATATATGTTTGTGTGGATAAATATCTTAATTTGCTTTCTAACAATAAACATAATGTTGACACAATATAAATTATATGAGTTATATCATTTAATAACCTTGTTAATTATTAAAGTCCTGCTAGTTATTTTCAATTAAAAAGACTTTTAATTTGGATTGTTTCAAATAAGTTTAATTTTAGAATTTTCATTGCTATCAAAAAGCTACATTGTTGTAGTTATTATTGCATCATACACACAGACGTGCACATATTTTCTGTCTATGTAGGAACAATGCTCATTTCAGCCTTTTAAAATTGTAAAAACCATTGAGGTAGGTGAATTCCCTTAATCACACTTCTCTCGTTCTGCCTTGGTGCTGAAAGGTAGCAAGTGCTGGACTCATTGTCCAAATTACACAGGTTGCTGTATGTAGTGCTGTTGAGAGTGCAGTCCCGATGAATTCAAATCCCATCCAAGTACATCCTAAAAATGTTGGTTTGACCCTTAATTAGCTGGTGCATGTCCGTGAGCCACCCAGTGAGGTTGTAGGGATTGCAGAGTTGCATTATTCTTTCTTAGTGAGCCTGTCCCCTACCTTCTTAGCAGACAGATGAGTTTCTTATCAGAAGGAGCAGATGGCAGCGTGAGTCTGTTTAAAATTGCAGACATGCACTTGGAGAACAGTTCCTAGAATTTTTTTGTTCGAGTGTATTACACAGGAGGACAATTGGTGTTAGAAGCCTAAAGGAAAACTTCTGAATTTTGGCTCAGAAACGTTTCTTGGGTTTTGCTTTCATAGTTCTGCAATGTTGGAATTGAAAATGAGACAGCTTATTGACCCTTGGTATTCTGATGTGTGGAACACTGATAACCATTTAAGATTTAAGAATTCCTGAACCTTAAACCATTAAATGGTGCCAGAAAAAACTTATTAATTCAAGCTTTCTACAGTTTACAAGTGCTTTCATATTCAGGATTTTATTTAATTCTCAGGACAAATAAAATTATCCTTTTTTTTTTTTTTTTTTACAGATAAAGAAACCAAAAGTCAAAGAACTAAAGTGGCTTATTCTAGGACACACGACTAATAAATAGAAAACCCACAAATTCAGGTACTGGTCAAGGTGCACCGAATAAGTGAAGTTCAGAGTGCAGGTGGGTAATTACTATGTGTCAATCGTTGTTGTGGGTGCTTTATACATATTATCTTGTCACAAAATTGCTACAAGGAAGAAATTGTCACCTCCACTGCATTAATGAGGTGACTATATATATATATATCACTTGCCCAAAGCTTCTCTCTCCTAAGGGATAGACATGTTTCAAGCCTAGGGCTAGTCAAATCCAACTTTCATACTCTTTCCATGATAAAAAATTGTGACAAGTTAAAGTAGACTTCAGATTTACCTGGTAAGAATGTGATGCCTGTCAAGGCTGATGGAACTGATGGTTTGGTCTTTTAGAGTTTTTTTTTTTTTTTTAAGAATGGTATGTGAATTATAATGAACAGTATTGGTATATGACAGTAAACTAGGCTTTGTTGCAGCCAAAGTATGAAATGATATTTGTACTTTTGTTTATTTATTTATTTGTTTTGAGTAGAGTTCTCACTCTGTCACCCAAGGCGAAATGCAGAGGCACAGGCTTGACCTCCTGGGCTCAGGTGATCCCTCCACCTTGGCCTCCCGAATAGCTGGGACAACTGGCATGCACCACCTCACCCAGCTAATTTTTAAATTTTTTTTTTTAGAGATATGGTCTCTCTGTGTTGTCTAGAATGGTCTCAAACTCTTGTGCTCAAGCAGTCCTCCCATCTTGGCTTCCCAAAGTGCTGGGATTACAGGTGTGAGCCACTGCACTCAGTTTTTGATATTTTAAATGACACACGTGCAACTAACTTTTGTGGGTTAATATTCATCAGATACTTTCCGTGTGCACAACTCTGAATCGTAAGAGCACTAAGAAATTAAATACCTGATACCTTATCCTAAAGCAAATTACTAAAATATAGTCTCATGGGAAATTAGGATAATTGTACTTACCTGAGAGGAGTTGTGGTAGCAGAATGATGGTATCTCTCAAAGATGTCCATGTTCTGCTCTCCAGAACTTGTAAGTATGTGAGGTTATATGGCATAAGTGAATTAAGGTGGCAGGTGAAATTAAGTTAGTTAATCAGTTGATTTTAAAATAGGGATATTATCCTGGATTTTCCAGGTGAGACCAATGTAGTCACAAAGGTCGTAAAAAAATGAAAGAAGCAGGAGAGAGACAGAGGGAAATGACTACAGAAAAAATGATACAAGAAATACAAAGTTGCAGACTTTGAAGATGGAGGAAGGGGGCCACATGCCGAGATCTATGGATGGCTTCTATAAGCTGGCAAGTTCAGGAAAACAGATTCACCATTAAGAGCATCTAGAAGGAATGTAGCCCTGAAAACATCTTGATTTGAGTCCAGTAATATCCATGTCAGACTTCTCTACAGAACAGTAGATAATGAATTTATGTTGTTTAAGTTACTAATTTAATGAGTTTTTTTTGCAGTATCAATAATAAACTAATAGAGGAGTGTCATAGAAATTAAATGAGATGAGCGATAGATAGATAACCTGGTATATAGTAGATATTCAATAATTAGTGATAGTAGTTATTCAATAAGTAATAATTAGTACTTTAACAAAGTTTTATTTTCTTTGGCTACTAAAACGTTTTTAAATAGTTGAAGTTTTTTTTTTTTTTTGTATCCTGAAGTTTATTTTGTGTCTTATAAAGTAGCCCCTTGGGCAGGGTGCAGTGGCTCAAGTCTGTAATCCCAGCACTTTGGGAGGATGAGGTGAGAGTATTACCTGAGCCCACAGTTCGAGAACAGCTTGGGCAACCTGGTGAGACTTCATCTCTACAATAAAAAAAAAAAATTAGCCAGGCATGGTAGCACACACCTGTAGTTCGGCTACTTAGAAGGCTGAGGCGGAAGGATGGGCAGAGCTCAGCGGGTCGACCTTGGGGTGGTCGTGAGCATGCTACAGCACTCCTGCCTGGGTGACGGAGTGAAACTCCAACTCAAAAAAAAAAAAAAAAAAAAAGGATAAAATAAAATAGTCCCAAATTGTTCTATACAAACTCATGTAATGTGTTGGTTTGTAGACAGGTTTTATACATAGAGACTCATGTGTGATCGGCAAGTTTGGAATCAAATTTATCTATCTGTTACTTTATTGCTGTATTTAGCTGTGCGGTGAGAAAACTTAGTTAATTTTTTAAATGTTAAAGGGAAGGAAGACAAAACAAGACAAACACATTTTCAAAAAGTGAAAAAAAATCTACTAGGTGTATGCAGAGAAATAATTGATTTTATTTACCATTTTAGAAGTTCATTAGAATTAGTTCTATTACTGTTTGTCCTATTCATATTATTTGCCACATTGATTATGCATATTTTATTAATTTTGTTAGTAAAGGTATTTATAATTGAGGAAGTTTGCTATGAGTGAGTTAAAAAACAGAGGCTAAATAGTAAAGAAGTCATGTGCTTAATACCAGTTTTATAGGTAGATCACAAGATCTGCCTTTAAAACTCCTTTATTCCTTAGGAATAAGAAACAGAAGGTAAAAATTATTATAAACCATCATGTGCCATCATGAATTATTTAATGTAGGGGTTGTGGATATTAACAAACAATAGAGACGACACTTCCATCCTGCTGATGTAGAAGGCAGACAATTAATCAGATAAGTAAAGCAAATGTTTATTTGTCTTAAGGCAATATGGAACTGGATGCATTTAAAATTCTGATGATTAATTTTTAGAATTAAACAACTTGAAGTTTAGTCAGCTATAGAGTGAAATAATAATGGCTTACTTTTTTGACATTATATAAAAATAAACAATTTTATATAAGTGAAACCTCTTCCTGTAAAAGTTTTTGTTTATATGTTCTGCATTTCAAAAAATTGGGAGTAAAGTTAAAATTCTTATTTGGGTATTTTATGAACTTTGGAATAGAGCATAGTAAACATAATTTAACATTTGATGATTATTCAGCCCATTTTTATTGCAAAGATGAACTCTGAGACTATTTAACTCTGAGTCTGAGACTGATTAGCTTTATGCAATGGCTCCAAACTGTTATGATTTTATAACTAATATATTTATCAAAAGTATTTTTTCTCTTTCTTGGTTCTTTTATGGCATCTACTTGATTTTTGCAGTTCCTTTGCTGCTATCCTTTAGTGACCTTATTTCTGACTATGAATTTCAGAGAACCACATTTGGTAATTTTGGCTTTAAAATATAGTATGGGCCTTAAGTAAAAACTTTCCAAAAAGTGCTCTCTAAAAGCAAAGGCATTAGTCCATTCACTTTGAGTGTTAGTACCTGTGTTTTCAGAGAATTCTGAGGCTCACTTCTAAGATCCTGTTTTTATCTACAATTGCTGAGGTTGGTTTACAAATAAGGTAGCCATGCATGGATAAATTCTGATCAATTCCTCAGCTGCAACTCTGCTTAAACATAGTTTGTAGTCAGAATACTTGAATGCATTTTGTTCATTTTAATTAGATGTTTTGCAGATCATGAATCCTGTACCTCTAGATCTGGAATCTAAAATACAGTCTTGGTAAAGAAACTCCTTAATGCAGTTTTCTGAATGCACCATATGCTCTTTCCTTAATTTTTGTGGCTCATGGGTTTGCAAGTGAGAATACACTCTTCACTCAATAGATGAAATAATTTTCTTTTATTCTCACACATCCCAGTGTGAATGTTCAAAGGAGTCAGTCAGCCTTATCTAATTTTCTTTCTTTCTTTTTTTTTTTTTTTGAGTTAGAGTCTCACTCTGTCACCCAGACTGGAGTGCAGTGGCCACTCCCGGCCACCGCAGCCTCGACCTTCTGGGCTCCAGCGATCCTTCCGCCTCAGTCTTCCAAGTAGCCGGAACTACAGGCGTGCGCTACCACGCCTGGCTAATTTTTTGATTTACTGTAGAGATGAGGTCTCGCCAAGTTGCCCAGGTGGGTCTCGAACCCGCGGGCTTAGGCAATCCACTCACCGCAGCGTCCCAAAGCGCGGGATTACAGGCTGAGCCACCGAGCCCGGCTTCTAATTTTCAAAGTCTCAAAATGCTCACCATAATTCTAACTTCCTGGTAGATAAGATCTTCCTGCACGGGATTCTAGAAATTCTATTCTGGGAAAATATAGTAAACATTAGAAAAAATAGCTTAAGAACAACAAATAATTATTTGAAAAACACCAGGATCTTAAGAAAACAACAAAGAGATGACAACAAGGTGTCTTAAACTTTAGTGAATTTAGCTTTAACTTACAGTCACAGAAAGCCAGAACCAAAGGCATTTTATGTTTGTATATATGAGGCTAAGGGAATTAAGTGAATTTCCTAAAGTAATGTCTTTAGAAAGGAAAAGAAGTAGGATGTGAATTTGGGACTTTGGCTCCTTAATCCAGACTATTTTCTCTTTAATACCATGCCATGCTCCATTGCTACGCAATTTAAATAATATTAGCTGCAATGTTTTTAAATTTCTTCGAATCTTCATATCAATTGCATAATGGTAGGTATGTTTAATCTAACTTAAGAGTTCAGAAAGCTGAAGTGAAGGAGGTTCTGTAAAGGCCACATCTGTCAGGTTTTTATTATTTCAAACACTTTGTACAATGCTGAAAATAATAACCACTCTATTTCTAAGAATAGAATATATAATAAAAGTCCTTTGAGAGATGCAAATACCATTGTTAGATTTGATTATTTTATCTATTTTAAGATAAAAGAAAAGCTGAACTATAGGCAGGAAAAAAATTAGTCTTCTATCTGAGCCTGAACCAACGCTACAAAATTTCACATACTTTGCATAAAATTATTAACTGTGCTCACCCAGACACTTGACCAAATTGCATTCCTGATTAAGACAGAGACTTGCTTTGGGCAAAACAAACAATCTGACACACACAGGACTCAATTAATTTAACTGTGGAATTCATGAAGTATATGTTTGCTCTCTAACCATCTACAACTCTGATTATTTTTTCACATATAGATAGTTCCTGTCTCAGGTGATTGGTTTGGAAGTTAAAAGAAACTAGATAGCTAAGAATACCCTTTCATCTGACCTTTATTTCTATTTGATTAATAGTTGTTAAATCTGGAAACATGGGTTGATGCCTCATTGTTGAAAAAATAATAATCTTAATTTTAGTGTTAATATTGGAGAAAGCAAAATGCCCTGAATGATATTTTATTGATAAGGGTAGATTTCCTTTCCCCTAGACTTCATTTTTTTTTTGGAGTGACTTTCATCAGGTATTGGGTACCACTTCTAACTCATTTTCTATGTCTCATGCCTTTCTATGGTATGGTTGGAAGAAACGTTTGTATAATATAGTTCTTTCTTCTTTTTGGGAATAATTGCCTGCTGAAAAGGTATACTCTGGCCTGCTCCCTGTTGTTGTGGGGGGCTCCGCAGAGCAGGACCTGTCCCTGTAGGGAGTATACCGTATTCTGCTAAGTAAACCTGTGTAGATTTGAGGAAATATATTAGCAAGCCATCTGACCAAAGATTCAAAGCTGTATCTCCAACTAGATTTAATAATGATAATAAAGACATTTATGATAGTCAACTTTTCACTGTTGCTTCCCTGTTGGTCTATGTTCTCCCTCTATTCCTCTATCTCTGCCTGTTTCTCAATTCTGAACCCAAAAGGGGAAGACAGATAATGGTTATTAACCTCCTACAAGGCTAGTATCCAGAATATCTGACAACCAATCCAGTTCGATTTGAGAAGCTGGTCTGAGGCAGAGGATATGCCTAGACATCAGACTATCTGATTTTCTAAATTGATAACACATACTTGCAAAGTGCTTGTAAATAGAATAGAGGTGATTCATTCATTTATTTATTTTTTAATTAATTTATTTAAATGTAAGAAGCCAGATACTTTTTCTAATGACATTATGTTATATTTGCAAATGGTATATATCTATCCATGTGACTTTACATCATTCATTCGTTCATTCAATAACCATCTATTGATCTCCCCTTGTGTGCCAGATATTACTAAGCTAGACACCAGGGACACAAAGATAAACAAATATAGTCCCTATCTTCAGGAAACACATGGGGTTAAATGAGTTCAAGTGGCTTAATCCTGATTTTTAGTAATAAGGATATTTGAATTTTTCCCTTAAGGCATTTTATGAACATTAAAACATATCTTATACACAAAAATGCATAAATAAATTCTGAAGCTTCATCTTAGAATTGACGTGTCCTTAAAAATAATTCTTGTTGTATCAGGGCTTAAAATTTGCATTATTAGAGAAATTTTGATTGTTTCTCTTGTTACAAAGCAAGTTTATTTTTTCTAGAATTTATACAGATTGTATAGTTTAAAAATTTTTTTCATACAGAAATGTTTTGTTTATCTGTTTTGTTTCTAGTGTCTGCCCCAATGAGTTCAATTTTTTGTTACTTTTCTTTGTTATTTGTGTTTTGGTTATCTGTTTTTCCATTTTTATACTTATGTATCTGCAATTAATCAGCTTTTTAAATCATTCTGCCTTTATTGTAATTCTTTGGACACTCTATTTTTAAACATAATTTCCTTTATTGCAATAGCTTTAGGGGTACAAATAATTTTTGGTTACATGGCTGCCTTGTATGGTGGGGAAGATGTCTGGGCCTTAAGTGTGCCTGTCACCCCCATTAGTGTACATTGTACCAGAGAGGCAATTTTTCATCCCTCTTTGGCTTCCCACCCTCCCTCTTCTAAGTCTCCAATGTCCACTATACTATTCCACATGCCTTTGCAGACCGCTAACCTAGCTATCGTATTTGGTTTTCCGTTTCTGTATTACTTCAATTAGGTGATGCTCTTCTTTTCCATCCAAGTTGCTGCAAAATCCTTTATTTTGTTCTTTCTTATAGCTGAATAATGTTACATTAATGTATGTGTATGTTATATATTCATATACATATACATATATACATAACATATATACATATAACATTTTATTACTCACTCATCAGTTGATGGGTATGTAGGTTGATTGTACAATTTTCAATTGTGAATTGTGCTGCTATAAACATGCTGGTGCAAGTGTCTTTTTCTTGAATAAGAACCTCTGTTCTTTTGGGTACATATCAAGTAGTGAGATTGCTGAATTGGTAGATCTTTTTTTAATTATTTGAGAACTCTCCATACTGATTTCCATAGAGATTTTATTAATTTGCACTCCCACAAATAGCATATGAGCATTCCCTTTTCATAGTAGCTGCACCAGCATCTATGCTTTTTGATTTTTTAGTAATGGCCATTTTGACTGATTTAAGGTGGTGTCTCATTGGGGTTTTAACTTGCCAAGTGCGAATTTATTTTATTTTATTTTAATTTTTGTTTTTAAATTTTTTTATCTTAAATATGTGGCGTACAATTCAGGGTTAGGTATAAAAATGTTCATTATGCAGGTACCCTTTTTGATGAGGTGTTCCCTTCCCACCTGGCAGTTTTCCACTACTACCAGTCCTGCCGCCACCCCAGACCTCCCCTAGCAGTTTCCCACTACAACAATCCCTTTTTTATAGTATTACAATAGTTGTTCAAGGTCTGCTTATGAGTGAGAACATGTGATATTCAGCTCTCTGATTTTGTGATAGATCACTCAGTATTATAGACACTAAGTCCATCCAAGTTGTTACGAAGTTCAAAATTTTGTCCTTCTTTATGACTGTGTAATATTCTGTCATGTATATATACCACATTTTTTTTTATCCAGTCTTTTTTCAATGGGCAGCACGGTTGGTACCACATTTTTGCTATTGTGAATAATGCTGCAATAAACGTGTGTGTTCAGGTATCTTTTTCATAGAGTGATTTGAGTTTCTCCGGTTATATTCCCAGTAGGGTAATTGTGGGGTCGTATGGGAGGTCAATTTTTAGATCTTTTAGCGCCACACTATATTCCACAGAGGCTGTATTAGTTTACACTTCCATCAATAGTGTAGAAGTATTCTCTTTTCACTGCAGCCTCTCCAGCATCTGTTGTCTTTTGAGTTATTGATGATGGCCATCGTGACTGGAGTTAGGTGGTATCTCATTGTGTTTTTAATTTGCAATTCTTTGATGACTAGTGAGGTTGAGCATTTTTTCATGTATCTGTTGGCTGTTCATATGTCTTCTTTTGAGAAGTGTCTATTCATATCTTTTGCCCACTTTGTAATGGGGCTGTTCATTTTTTTCTTTTCAGCATGTTTGAGTTCCTTATAGATCCCAGATGTTAGGCTTTTGTCAGACATACAGTAGGCAAATATTTTTTTCCAGTCTGTGGGTTATCTACCCACTCTCTTAGTGGTTTCTTTGGCTTTGCAGAAGCTTGTCAATTTGATGAGGCCCCACTTGTCTATCTTATCTCTTATGGCATGGGCACTTGGGGTTTTGATCAGGAATTGGTTGTCAATTCCAATTTCCATAAGGGTGTCTCCTGTGTTTTCTAAGGTTCTTATAGTTTGAAGTTTTATGTTTAGGTCTTTAATTCATTTAGAGTTGATTTTTGTGTATGGTGATGGGTAGGGGTCTTGTTTTAATATTCTATTAGCCAGTTTTCCCAGCACCATTTACTTAATAGGCTCTCCTCTCCCCAGTGGTTGATGATGGAGGCTTTGTCGAAGATGAGTTGGTTGAGAAATTGATGCTTTGCTTCTGGAATCTCTATCCTGTTGGTCTATGTGCCTGTTCTTGTACCAATACCAGGCTGTTTTGATTATTGCAGCTTTATAATAAAGTTTAAAGTCTGGGAGCATGATGCTTCCCACCTTTTTTTTTTTGCTGAGGATTGTTTTGGCAATTTGTGGTTATTTATGTTTCCGTATGAATTACTGTATTGTCGTTTCCAGGTCTGAGAAGAATGCTGCTGGTAATTCAATGGGTATTGCATTAAATATGTAGATTGTTTTTGGTAGGATGGACATCTTGACAGTGTTCATTCTTCCAACCTATGAGCATGAACTATTTTTCCATTTGTTTGTGTCATCTTTGATTTCTTTGAGCAGTGTTTTGTAGTTTCATTGTAAAGGTCTTTGACTTATCTGGTTAGGAAGATGCCAAGGTATTTCTCTTTTTTTGGGGGGGGGTCATAGTGAATGGGATTGTGCTTTTTATTTGAGTTTCTGTTTGTATATTATTGGTGTATTTTATGCCTGACACTTTGCCAAACTCCTTTATCAGTGCAGTTAGGTTTTTGACAGATTCTGTTGTGTTTTCGAGGTATAGAATCCTGTCGTCTGCAAAGAGGGATCACTTAACTTCTTCTTTTCCTATTTGGATACCCCTGATTCCCTTCTCTTGTCTGATTGCTCTAGCTAGGACTTCCAATACTATGTTGATCAGGAGGGCTGAGTGGGCATCCTTGTCTTGTTCTGGTTTTCAGGGGAAATAGTTTCAATTTCTATCTGTTTAGTTTAGCAGTATGTTGTCTGTGGGTTTCTAGTAGATGGCTTTTACTATTTTGAGGTATGTTCCATCTATACCTAGATGTTCTAGGGTTTTTATCAAGAAGGGGTGCTGGATTTTATCAAAAGCTTTTTCTGTGTCTAATGATATAATCATGTGGTTTTTTTTCTTTACATCTGTTGATATATTTAATTATGTTTATGGTCTTGCAGATGTTGAACCAGCCCTGCTTCCCGTTGGTGAAGCCTACTTGGTCATAGTGAATGATTTTTGAGATGTATTGTTGGATCCAGTTTGCCAGAGTCTTGTTGATAATTTTAGCATCGATGTTCATCAAGGATATTGGCCTGTAGTTTTCTTTCTTTGTTGGATTTTTGCCTGGGTTTGGGTATCAGTGTTATGTTAGCTTCATAAAATGATTTGAGGAGGGTTCTATATTTCTCAATTGCCTGGAATACTTTCAACAAGATTGGTATCCGCTCCTCCTTATATGTTTTGTAGAATTCTGCTGGAAAGCCATCTGGCCCAGGACTTTTTTTTGTAGGTAGTTTTCTTATGACAATTGATATCCTGGGTTGTTTCTGGTCTATTTATGGTCTCGATTTCTTCTTGTTTCAACCTGGGAAGGTTGTGTGATGTCAGAAAATCCTCCATTACATTTAGGTTTTCAAGTTTGTTTCCATACAGGTGTGCATAGTAATCACTGATAACATTTTGTATTTCTTCAAGTCAGTTGTGACTTGATCTTTTGCATTTCTGATTGTGTTTATTTGGACTTTTTCCTCTCTTTTTCTTGGTCAGTCTAGCTATGGGTCCCTCAATCTTGTTTATCCTTTCAAAAAACCAGCTTTTGGTTTCACTGATTTTTTTGTGTGTGTGTTATATTTTTGTCTTCTATGTCCCAAATTTGGGCTTTTGTTTTGGTGGTCTGGAGTCTTCTCCTGAAGTTAGGGTTTTGGTGGTCTTGCTTTT
>CAUYQG010068983.1:0-32685 GCA_963574415.1 Tarsius wallacei
AGCCGGGCGTGGTAGCGTGCGCCTGTAGTTCCAGCTACTTGGAAGGCTGAGGTGGAAGGATCGCCGGAGCCCAGCAGGTTGACGCTGTGGTGGCTGGGAGCAGCCGCTGCACTCCAGCCTGGGTGACAGAGTGAGACTCCAACTCAAAAATAAAATAAAATAAAAAAATAAAAGATGCAATGTGCCTAGTACTGTGTTACTTGGTACAATCCATATTTGAAAGGTGATATGACAAACTTGTTAGTGACATTGTCATTGAACTTGGGCTCCCTGGCTTTGAATCTTAGCTCTGCCACTTTTTACATGCATGACTTTGGGAAAGTTTACTTGAAACACCTCTATAATGCCCCAATTTATATAACTGCAAAATAGAGATAATAGTAATAGAATCTAACAGCCAGGGTTGTTGTGAAGATCAAACAAAATATGTCAAAATCTTAGAAAAGCCTTTGGTATATTAAGCACTAATATGTTAGCTAGGTTATGTCTTGTTTACTATTATTTTTCTTATGCCATCAAGGGGCTTAATTTCTAAATCGTGAGTCAAAACTAAGCTCATTCGTCAAAAAAAATGCAAGTGAGTAAATTATTAAGTGACAGCAGGTATGTGTTTGTCTGTAGGACAGGGGTTGCAAACTATGGCCCGCAGGCTAAATCTAACCCATTGCTTGTTTTTGTAAATAAAGTTTTCTTGGAACACAGCCATGACATTATTCATTTATCTATTGACCCTGACTGCTTCTATGCTGCTAATGCAGACAGAGTTGAGCAATCGCAGTAGAGACCACATAGACTGTAAAAGGTGAAATATTTTCTATGTAGCCTTTTGTAGAAAAAGCATGCTGTAGGGGATCCATCGAGATGGTGTCCTTGCAGGCTGGAATAAAAAGAGAAGCTTTGGTGAGCTAGCAAAAGGATTTGAAGAGGTGGGAGGAAAGAGAACACAGATGCGAATCCATAACTTGTGCAGGGATTCTGCTGACACCCACAAAAAGTGTGTTTTTGTTTTTTTGTTTTTTGAGTCAGGGTCTCACTCTGTCATCCAGGCTGGAGTGCAATGGCATGTTCACAGCTCACCAGAGCCTCAAACTCTGGGATTCAGGCAATCCTCCCTCCTTAGTCTCCCGAGTAGCTGGGACTATAATCACACAACACCATGCCCAGCTAATGTTTTGATTTTTTATAAAGATGAGGTCTTGCTATGTTGCCCAGGCTGGCCTCGAACTCCTAGACTCAAGCAATCTTCCTGCCTCAGCCTCCCAAAGTATTGGGATTACAGGGGTGAGCCACTGCACCTAGCCAACAAGAACTCTTTATGGCCAGACTCGGAGGCTCAGCCTATAATCCCAGCACTCTGGGAGGCCTGAACCCGTGGGTTAGAGACCAGCCCTGGCAACTTGGCAAGACCTCATCTCTACAATAAATCAAAAATTAGCCAGGCGTGGTAGCGCATGCCTATAGTTCTGGCTACTTGGAAGACTGAGGTGGAAGGATCGCCAGAGTCCACAGGTCGACACTGGGTTGGCTGTGAGCATGCCATTGTATTCTAGCCAGGGCGACGGAGTGAGACTTCAATTCAAAAAGAAAAAGAAAAAAAAGGATCACTGGAGCCCAGCAGGTCGAGGCTGTGGTGGCCGGGAGCGGCCACTGCACTCCAGTCTGGGCGACAGAGTGAGACTCCAACTCAAAAAAAAAAAGAAAAAAAAAAAAGAACTGTTTATGTGGAGAAGAAGTATTCTGAAAAAAGAAAAACGGTGGCTGAGTAGGGTAGGTACTAATATGAAGATCTTTGTCTACAACAACAAAGATATTTTAGGTCTAGTGTGTTGGACAACAGGGAGCCATTACACACTGTTGAGCAGGACAAACATAGGCATAGTGTGACTCACAGGAGATTGTCTGATAGTGTATGTGCTGGGATTGTAGAAGGTAAACCCTTAACTGGAGAGTAACTAGGTACCTGTTAGAATAATATGGTTGTGGGGAAATAGGGTCTCAGCAAGGGTGGTGTAGGAGAGAATAGAAAATTAAGTTTCATATAGACCTTTAATCCTTATAAGAACTATTTTCCACATTCTCACAAAGAAATCACTGTGGGTTTCTTCCCTAGAAACAAGCACAGTAGTTTACAGTCAACAGCAAAATTTATCAGCATTAGCAGAACAGCACAGCCTTTTCTACAAAAGGAATTAAAATATTAACTTTAAAATAGGATACTTAATCTGGGTAAAAACCTGGAAGAGACTTACAATACCTTTCTTTAAAAACCATATATAAAAGCCGTGTGTGTGTGTGTGTGTGTGTATGTGTGTGGCACAAGCTTTAGTTGGGGAAGCATTCTTCAAACTATCGCATTCCATCAGAATCCTTGTGCAATGGTAAGATCTTACCTTGCCAGTTGTCAACGTCTGATCTGACTTACTCTCAACTTAGCCCTTGGCTAATGGTGTAAGCAGCATTAACACATATCAGGCTATCACCCAGAGCTTAGGATTTCTTTAGAGTCTTTTATTTTGGAGCAGAACATCATCGTGGTAATGAGGTGGAAGGAGAGAAGTGGTCATCCTAAACGTAAAATGAAAAAAGAAAAGCATCTAGCATATAACATTTAAAACACTAAGCAGCCCTGTGGTGTAAACGGCCACTCTGCCTGCTGCTTGGACAGGGGTTTGTGTTGCGTCTTCCAAGGCCTCTGTTCAAAAGCTTCCATTGACAAAAGGGCTTTAACAACTTTCAATCAAGACAACGCAACAGCAGAGATAACTTTAGAAGAGATATTCACTGTGCTACCCACCAAGAACCTCACTAGTTAGTATTCAGTGGGGTGGAGTGGGGTAGGGTAGGTATTAGAGGATCCTTAGTAGCCTAGACCGTAGTCTAGACCAGTGGTCCCCAACCTTTTTGGCATCAAGGATTGGTTTTATAAAAGACAATTTGTCCATGGACAGTGAAGGGGATGAGAAGGGGGGATTATCAGGCATTAGATTCTCATAGGGAGCACCTCACATGTGCAGTTCACAATAGGGTTCACCCTCCTATGAGAATCTAATGCCACCACTGATCTGACAGAACGTGGAACTCTGCTCTCTCACCACTCACCTGCATCCCAGTTCCTAGCAGGCCATGGACCAATACCAGTCTGTGGCCCAGGGATGGGAGACCCCTGGCCTAGACCACACATTGTAAGATCCCCAAGTGTATTTCATGGTGTCTACATTTTCACAAAATGGACACTTACACTGCAGACTCTTGAAAAATGAGAATATATTACCTCCTATTGTCCTATATACAGTGACTTTATTAGAACCTGCTCTTCCTTTGCAGTCTTGGCACCCATCGACTTAGAATAACATCGACTAGGGCAAAACTATTTGAATAACAGAGTTTGAGGAGATGTATTGATCAACATCCACCCCCCGCCCCATGTTTGAGTCAGATAATACACCAGAAAAAATGTGGCTCAGAGAGAAAGGCTTTCTGAAACACTTTACAAGCCCTGGCATTACAATGATCTCCTGTGCATGCTGTTCACAAATTATATTCTGTTCCTAGCACAACTCTATAAAAGGCCACAGCTAACTAGAGCTGGAGAGTCAGGAGGGAAGGAGGGAGGGAGAGGGAAGGAAGGAGGGAGGGGAGAAAAAGAAAGGGAGGGAGAAAACACAGCCACTTTTACACTTTGTCATTAATGGTCTTGAGCTATCCTTCAATGTTCCAAAAAGACCAGAGCCAAGTTCCATTTGCCTCATGGCCAATTTTAAATACCCCAAATTTTATAGAAATTCTTTGAGAGAATTTCCCAAAGTATAGAACACATATCACGGGTGATTCCAGATGAGTCTAAGAGGCTCACACACTCAGCATTAAGTAATATGGAATCAGATACAGATAGCACAAACATTGTTTGCTGTTTTTGCTTGAGTCCTTCTTATTGTGTCAAGGAGAGAGTTTCCATTTGGTCCTCACATGTCTTACTTCATAATACAATCAATGCTCATGATTCTTGAATCCCCTATTTATGAATTTGCCAACTCACTAACATTTATTTGTAGTCTCCAATTCAAAACCCACGGTGATTTCACAGTCATTCACAGACTCGCACAGAGCAGTAAAAAACATGCAGTGTGCACGTTCCCAACTGAAGTCACAGAGAGCAACCCTCTGCCTTAGAGTTTCGGCTCTCCAAGTGTTCTTTCATGACCTATTTAGTGTCATGTTTTCCTCATTTCTATGATTTTTGGTGGTGATTTTGCTGTTTAAAATGGCCCCTGAGCATATTGCTTAAGTGCTGTCTGGTGATCCTAAGGGCAAGAAGGCTGTGAGGTACCTTCAGAGTAAATACTTGTGTTATAGAAGCTTCGTTCAGGCTCACATTATAGTGCTGCTGACCAGAAGTTCAACATTCATGAATCAGCAATGTGTATTAAAGAAGGTGTCTTCAGACAGAAACATACATAAAACAAAGCTATGTATTGATCAATGGCTAAAAACATTGTAGCCAGAGACTCACAGGGGCCCAACTCTGTGTTTCCTCTAGGAGCAATGAGTCATTATTCCCTAATTCAGTGTTTCCGCTCAGTGACGTCACAAAACATAACTACCGCAAGTGAGGAGAATCAATTGTACTTAGAATTGACCAGCAATAGCATTTTTATAAGAATTTGTCAACACTTTTATTTTCAGTTATTTGTTTTTAATATTTTCTTCAATTTTTTGCTATTGCCTTTCATTTATGACATAAATTGCATTTAAATTTTCCTGTGTTACCAAGCAGTGCTGCAAAATTTTCAAATTTATTTGAGTGAAATGGGTTAAAGAATAAATGCTAACCGGGTGCTGTGCCTCATGCCTATAATCCCAGCCCTTTGGGAGGCTGAGACGAGAGAATTGCCTGAGCCCACGGGTTCTAGACCAGCCTGGGCAATATGGTGAGACCTCGTCTCTACAATAAATAGATAAAAAATTAGCTGGACGTGGTGGTGCATGCCTATAGTTACAGCTACTTGGAAGGCTAAGGTGAAGGCTAGCCTGAGTCCAGCAGGTCAAGGCTGCAGTGGTCATGAGCAGCATGCCACTGCACTCTAGCCTGGGCAACAGAGTGAGACTCTAACTCAAAAAAAAATAAATAATAAATGCTAAGTGAATAATAATACAGGTGCTATGGTATGAACGCCGAAATATGTGAAACTGGTAGGCAAGAAATAAGTTGATGAACACTGGGATTGGAGAAAGCATTCATTCTTCTCCTTTCTTGCTTAATGCCCTTTTAGAGTCTAGTGCTGTGTAGCCAGGGCAAGCTTAACAGTGGTCCTGTGACTTAGTTCACTGAAAAGACAAAGAATTAAAGTGATCAGGTGAATGGATGGCCGTTCTAAGCTCAAGCCTTGAAGATCTTAGGCAAAATTTATGCAAATCATAGAAAGTATCAGAAGTTTTCTATATTGGTCCTAAGTTCCCTGAGAATTAATAGCAGACTTCTGAGTTACTGTTAACAATAACACTCATCAGACTCGGCCTCTGAAACAGGATTTGGCCAATGGCCCAAGCAAGCCGTCTCCCACCCCTCACCATAAAGATGCCCCTTGTGCAGCTCAGTGAAGGCAGGACAGGAAGTTGCTCTTACCAGCCCTCAGTCAAGTCACTGAGATCATTTCCAAGTTCAGCTCTTTGCGTCATGCCATCCTTCAACCTACTTTACCGTCAATGCAAGAGAGGGAAGGTTTCTGGCACTTGGAGCAAAAGATGTAAAAACAAAAAAAGGACAAGGGAGCAGTCAAACTGAAAAGAGAGCAATTAAAGAGACAAAAAGTCCCCTTAGCTGCCTTTTGGGTACTTTTTTGATCTTTTCACCAAGGAATTAGTAGCTTTTAATTTTCCCCACCTCAGCTTAAAATACTGCTGGCAGGAAAAAAATGAACATTTTGGGAAAGCTGCTTTGGATTAAAAAGGAAATATGGGTGAGTTCATCAAGCAGCTGTCAGACTCCATGAACACAGGCCCGCCCGCCCAGCTCAGAGACCTGGTCATTCTGGACAACAAAAGTCCCCAATCTAGAAGCAGCGGCTTTTCTTAACCTTATTTCTAATCATCAGATGCATGCCTCCACTTGGCTTGATATTTTCTATGATCATCTGACAACTTGCTGCTTCTGCCACTTAAAAACCGGGAACAGTTGCTTAATTTTCAAAGCACGGTAGAAGGACAGTGCTTCTGAATTTGAGTGAAAGCTCAGGTCCTGTCCTCACCATGGAAGATGAAACATTGATTGGCTTCAACAAGAAACAGGATACATTTTTCCTCTCTTTTGTTTTTGTTTGTTTCTTTTTTCCTCATCCCCCCAGGAGGGTTGTGTTCAGCATCGCTCACACTGGGTTTAGCCCACCCAGCAGGTCTGAGGAGAAAGGGTCACGTTCATCTGGGAGGTGGGGAGGGCTAGGCCTGGGCAGTGCAGGGCAGGAGAGAGCCTTGTTTGTGGACGATCACTGGATGCTGCGGGGCAGACCCACGTGGCAATGGCAGCAGATCTCACCACTGGGAACCAGAGTACAATGTGTTTCAGAAAGAAGGGTTTCTGAACCCCGGTTTAACAAGCCCTCCACAGCTCCAGTTGCAATCCCCAGGAAACTCGTTAATGCAGTTAGATGCCACGGCAGCGTGCACTTAAGACAGGGAAGAAGTGCAACGGTTCTTCAGCTCCAAGGATGCCAAAGCAGCCTGTCTGTTCATTAGCCCAGCCTATTCCTCTACACTGACCTTGTGGAGATGCTTCTGGCCTTTTGAGAACTGGGAGAGGCCGCATTCCAAACCACTGTGTTGTTCTAACATTACAAAACCATCAACCAGGATCTGAAGGATTCTTTGCCTACAAAGAATCTTTACCAACAAATCACTTGTTCCTGCTGAGAAATTGTACAGATTTAGCAAGGCCTTGGTCAAGCTTAGGGGTACGGTGTTCCCCAAATACTAACCTGGCATATAAAGAGTATCAGTTCATGTTTGTAACTGAATAAGAGAGACAGAGGGATTCTGGGAGTAACTGCGTCAGCCAGGAGACGAAGCTAACTGACCCATGTATTGACAACCTTTTGCAACAAAATATTTTGCAGCCAAATTTGAGTTAATTCAATTGAGAAAAATAGATAAGGACCCCAGCAGTGTCATAGTTGCAGTAACAATTGTAAGCATGAATGTTAGAGCCATTGGCTAATTCAATTTCTGACTCTGTCATTTACGAGCTTTTAGACTTTGGAAATATTGTTTAATCTCTAAAGCCTCAGTTTTCTCTTTTGTAAATGGGAAAAAAAAGTATTGGTGACCAGAAGGGTTTTTATTTTTGTTTTTGAAAGGAAATAAATAGAACAATGTGTGTGAATATGATTAACCCAGAGGTGACCCATAGGATGTATACAGTAAAGGCTCAATGTTTGATGCTGCTCCTTCTCCTCATTTTCCTCCTTCGATTCCTGTAATTAAATCATTTTTGAGCAGGAATAATGTTTTGTATACAAATCATCCACCCTTCCGTTTTAGGTTAAGTCACATATTAAAGTGATGTGAACCTCAATTGCAACCACACATATAAGCTGAAAAATGACATAGTTCCTGCCTTCTGGGTGTTTACATTCCTGGGAGTCTCTGCTTGCCTGCTTTTAACCTTCTATGGCATGAGAAGTTATGTGATTTTTGGGTGCCAGATACATAAAACCATGTTTTCCTCTCAACCAGTCAGTGACTATAAGGCTTCTCTCATTTGCATTTGTTATTGTAATTCTTTTGTGCCAAAAAGGGGTGAAAAGAAGGTTAAAAGGAATGTCATCTATTGGAAAGAAAAATCAAAATGTGTACCAGTATCTCATCAGACCATCACGCAGAATTGAGAGTTTGTGTTCTTTGGGTTTCAATTCAAGGTAGAGAATCTAAAATACCAGCGACAAATGATTTGTGACTCCTACTCAATTTATTCAACTCCAAACTATTTCAATAAATCTGGGAATTCATCTATATCCTGTTAAATTAAGGATTTTTTCATTTTGAAAGAAATGGTGCCAAATTGATAACATTTTTTGAATTATTCTCTCTAAATATGCTTAATCTTCATTAATGCAGCCCTGCATGGTATTTTGAGCCAATCTGAACTAACAGGAGAATTTTTTAATTCTTAAAATAGACGGAGTTTCTTTTTTTTTTCTACTACACTTTCTGCCAAGGCATGTATGTATAGAGATTTTATGTACGTGCAGAGTTTTCTCTCCCATTCTCCTGTCCTGTTTCATCCTCATTTCTGGCTATCACGTGAAGTGATTTAGTGTGATCACTGAATTTTCTTATTTCTTCTGTTTTTTCCTCACTGCCATGATAAGATAAATCAACTCACTGTTAATATGCACTTCATTTGGAGAAGTGGTTTTAAAGAAGTTTCTTTCTTCCCCTTTTTTTTCCTTGCTGATGTAGTTGATGAAACAATATGCATTTCAGTTCCAAGGCTCCCTGGATTCAGACTTAAGAGAGTAGCTAACACACAATTGATTTCCAGTCTCACAGGAAAAGAGGGAGCAGTAGAGAAGTCAGATGGATTGATCGCTGAGATACAGGCCCTGTGGGATGCTTCACTGTCATCCATGTCTTGAATGTATGCACAATGCCCTCATCGATAGGAAAATCCCCAGGATAGGAACTTTATTGGGTCCAAATAGCAGTGCAAGGAGGCAGGTGTGCTCGCCTGTGGTTAATCCCTCTTCAGGTCTGCCCCACCGTAATAAACTGCCAAATTTGCAAATTCGGACTTTGGAAATAGGCAATTCAATGGTAGAAACATTGAGTGCTGGTACTGATGTTCCCTAAGAGAGCATTAGACAAGGGGTTGCAAACTCAACTATCTGAAAGTACCCAGCAGACTGATATGAGACAGTAAATACTAAATTACTTCAGCTCATACCCCAGTATGGCACCTGCCTACTTACTTTGTGTTATCAAGCATGCTATGGGTTAGAAGGAAAAAAATAGCCCAACAAAACATATTGTCTGGTCATCTTTGTCCCACTCCTCATTTATAGAAGAAGAAACTTGGGATGTGAGAAGTGAAAACCCCCTGACTCAATGTGTCACAGTCAAAATTTTCACATTTTTTGTCCCTGATACTGTTACCAAATTCCATGTTTAGTGTTCAACTTCTAGACTTAGAAAACCTCCTCTAATGCCTCAGGCACCAAGCCTCCTTGGAATGCTGTGGTTTACAGTATGAGACAGGGCTCTCTCTCTTATAAATAACAGCAGCTAAAATCCAACTGACTTTGGCAAAAATTAAAAAGAAATTCATTGCCTCATTTAACTGAGAAGAATAGGAAAATTCTAGCTAAAAGGGTGGCTGGATCAAGATGCTCAAATGAGCTCATCAAAGTACACTCTATCTATCTTGTGGCTCAGTTTTCTTTTTTGGTTTTATTCTTAGCAAGATTCTCTCCTCATAATGACAAGATAAGTTCCAATAGGTCCAGCCTTACATATCTACCTATTTAAAACCCCAACCAATTTGTAGTAGAACTTCTCTTTCTTAATGAATACAAACAACACACTCCAAGAATTGAATCTCACTGGAAAAAACTTGGGTCATGTACCCTTTCCGGAGCCAATTGCCACTGCCAGAAGAAAGTAATAAACTAATTGGCCAGGAGGTGGGGTTTTCCCATTGAACCTCTTAGCCTAGGTATAAGGAGAAAAGATTGAACCGCTATTCCAAAAGAAGAAGTTAAGAACAAGGCAGGCAAAAACAATAGGTATTGATCATGAGTTCCCTTCATACTCTATTCCGAGCTTGTCTCTCCCACTCAGGAGATTTATCTTGAGGCGTAGGTGTTTGGGGTTAGTTTGGGGTTGTCTCAGAGCCCCCTGAACCTATCAGAAGGCATATACTAGGAATCAGCGTGATTTTCAGTGACTCAAATGCAAAAGGATATCCTTCTTTCTATGTTTCTCTACTTTAACTCTTTACTAAACACCAGGCACTCTGCTAGGTATTAAGCATTTCACTAAATACCAGGAACTTGACAAGGCAACATGCTTTATTTTATTCATACAGCATTCTTGTAAAACAGAGGTGATTATCCTCAGGGGACAGATAAGAAGCATCTGCCATTGGGGGTTTTAAAGTCTAGAAAGCCAAGAGATTCCATACTCAGGAGAAGGTGACTGGGAGTTGGGCTTACATTTGTAAGTTTTGCATACTAATTTTTAAAAGGCATTGATGCTTAATTTTTTTTGGAAATCATTTAGCAAGTAATTAAGTGATTTTATTGCTCAGTTCTCATACAATTGTACATGACAGAGCTCTGACTTAACCTCAAAAAAAAAAGGAAATATATTGACTGAAATGAGATGATGATGGAAGGGTCTAGGCCTGCCTGAACCCAGGAGTTCATGTCTTAGGCTTCCTTCTTCTCAAGATCAGTTCCATTCTTTGACTCCATATGAAAATAAGATAGAAATCTATCATGATATCAGTCATGTTCAGAGCCTGCCTCTTCTACCAGGCAGCTCCCGACTTCTATCTTCTAGCAGTTTCAGCAAAGAAAAGGGTTTCCTTTGCCAATAGATCCAACAAACACCCTGTTACCGAGTCTTATTAGATCTGTTTGACCTAGCCTACATAGCATACCTGTCCCTAACCTCTATGGTCAGAGAAATGCTATGCTTTGTTTTGTCATGGCAGAATCAGGTGTCTACCTGTGTTCCTGGGAATGGAGACAACGCTTAGGAATCATATGGGTTGGGAGTGTGGATGAGATGACCCCCTAAAGGAAAACCAGAGGATTGTTAATGCAGGTGGAAGAGGCTAGGTAAGAATCCACATTGACCACCACCACTGTGGTAGAGCGAAAGTCATAGTGTAGCTCTTTAATTTCAAGTGAAAGCGCTTTCCAATATGTCAAGTTGCCTCTCTTTTCTCTTTGATACGCCTTTAGAGATAATAGCTTTTATGTTACATTTTTGTTGAATTCTTTTAATTTTGCATGGCAATTAGTGGTGAATAGGTGGTCTAAGAGGTTTCCTGTTTGCCAAAAATGGATGGAATTGTTCTTACTACATTATTTGAGAAGACACATGTATAGGGGTTACAGGCCCTAGTTTTAATATCAGATAATGGGTTCAAATCCTAGTCGCTGCTGAGTGACTTCGTGTGACCTTGGGCCAATTGCTTTACTCCAGTCCTCTCCTTCATAGAATTTTTGTGGGGATTAACTGAAAGAGTATGCTATACATACTTAGCCTATTTCCTAGCTCATGAGAAGTATTGCTTGTCTTTTCCTTCACTGATTTACCCAAGGATCCTTTAAATTGCGAAATTCCTTAAAACATGCAAAGCATAGATTAATTTACAGTAAAGGAATCTGTAAAAACACTTATTCAATTAAATCTATTTAATAAAGAAAGAGATGCCTGATTTACAACTCATTAATGTGATGAAATTGTTATTAGTAATTGTTGGCAGCATGTATAAGGCATAATGAAATGCTGAACAAGGTCTTGGAAATAAGAAAAATATCTGTCTTCTGAGAGCCAAAGTGGTAGAACTCATCACAGAATGGGTCTTCCACAACACTTTTCTTATAGATCCTGTATTATTTAAGGCAATGCTAGCTGTGATAACAGAAAAACCTAGATTTCCAATGACTTAACTTAGAAGAAAAATGCATAAGTCACTCCTATCATGGTCCAATGTCCAAAGGTCCAGTCTTCCCCATGATTATTCAGAGCCCTTCCTTCTCTGTGATCATCTGCATCTTCTCTATTCAGCAATGGCAAAGAGACTGCTATTTCTTAAATAATGAGCCAGGAAGTGACATACCTCATTCCTTTCTGTTAATAGTCAAATGACCATTCCTAGACACAGATGAAGCTAAGAAGTCCTAAGAGTGACTCTTCACAGTGGAAGTCAGGGATTATAAAACCTTTGTGGGTCAATCTGGCTATAGCTACCATAGCTCTACTGCCCTAAAACTACTGTTCAGTCCTGTAATATAGAAATCTGTGAGCACCTGGGGGAGACCACAGTGTCTCATTTTGCACTTCATCTGATGCCTGGCATAGTATCTTGCTCATGAATGTTTCCTAATTGAACAAAGAAATTAATAAAACAAACTCACAGATAATCAGGATAGGTCTCAAAAATAATTTCTAGGTAAAAGTTTGCAACCATCTGAATTCCATATTTTCTTTTTTTGGTTTCTGTCCAGTTTTTCTGGTGTGAAAATAAAAGTAGGATAATATAACCCTAAGAGTAACTGACTGGAGGATTCCTAAATAAGAGCTACCCATCATAGGAAGCCAGAACCAGCTGTAGGTCAGTGACTGATTCACCCTCATCCTAATTCCTGGCCCCTCCACAAAGACAAACTCGCCTCATTTCTTGGGTTGTGGGAGAGGAGCTGGAGCGAACCCTGAGTAGGTAGAAAGGGCAGATTCCAGCATTTCTTCTCTGGTCAGCCTAGACAGTTTTGGCTCCCCATGGACCATGGGTCTGTCTCTCTCTTCCAGGTTGGTTGGACATTTTGAATGTCTACTTATTCATGATAATTACAGCATCTACATACATTTATTTGGATTGCCTGTTCCTTTTTTTTGATTGTGTTGTTTAGATTTCAGTTAGCTACCCTAATAAACCATCCTAGTATGTGCCTTCATTTGTTTGTTTTCAGAGCCCACAATATTCTTTGGTACCTCAAAGGTAGTTCAGAAAAGTAGTAAAGGATATGCTCTCTGCCAGCAAACTACCTTATTTCAAATCCTGTCTCAGCCACTACCAGCAGAATAAAATGGGACTCTAATAAAAACTTTCTCTAGAAAGTTATTTTTTTAAAACAGTACTTGGCACAGTGACTGAGACATAATATATACTTAATAAATGTTAACCAGCTTTATTTTTATTGTCACTATCTAGTATTCATACTTGGACATTTTTAAAGGGGGACTAGATCCCATTATAGTTTATAGATAAAGAAATGACATCAAGGAAGTTGAGTTTCCCATTGCCTGGTTTCTTGATTTAACCTCTATCACAGCTGTTTGAGTATAGTTTTTTGTTATTAACAGACAAAATAAAAAGCAGACTTTTTTTTTAAGATGTGATGAAGTCATGCCCCGGCTTTGATTCCTGCACAGAGCCTGCATTCGTGTCAGTGCAATTTCTCTGCATGGATTGATGGCAGAATACGGTCTGTTTCTAAGACTGTTTAAAGCAGGGGACAAAAGAAATCACACTGGCTGAGTCCACAGCTGGCAGAATGGGAGAGACTAAGCTGGTGAAAGAAGCTGTTAATACAGACCAGAAAATTTTTAAGCTAAAAAAAGGAACATGCCCACTGAAAGTCTGAAAGCAAAAGTTTTATTTGGGTAAAGCGATGTTCAACTCGGCATGATTCCTACTTAGAAAATGCACACGCTTGCCTTCTCCAACTGCCAGAACATCATTTTTTTAACACAGAGGAACCAAAATAGAGAGAGGAATAATGGGCTTTCAGATAGTCCATGCCTAAAAGCAAACCTTGAAACATAAATGCTACAGTGTCTGGACCCTTCAGAGTATAAAACAAGAGAATAGCTCCCAGAATCCCACTATCCCAGAGGTGTATCTGCCATCTTACACCATCCTGAGGAAACCCGTGTTGTTAGCAAGATATATACCAACAGGAAGATGATGGTTGTGAAAAGAGGAGGGACTCAGTTTCAGCACTCCTTTCTTTAACCTTCTCCTCATCAGATCCCTGCAAAGACCTCGGCCCTAAGCTCCCAAGTGGTAATATTCCTATGAGGCAAACATTCTCTGAAAACAAGGCTTCTTCATCAAATGCTTACTGTATTGAACACAAAATGTTTCTTTGTCACAAGCAGGGCAGGCATTCAGGGACCACATTGATTCTCCTTTATTTGTAATTCAGTGAAAAATATACCTTTGCCTTTCATTTTTCACTCCAACCCCCAGAATATGAATCAAAAATAACATGACCATTCACATCCCTGTCAAAGATTTCTATTTCTCTGTGTCAATAACCTTATCGATAACTGCCCACAAAAACGTGTTTGGCTTGGATTTTAAACCCCAATTGTGTAAGCATAGAGTCTCTGTCATATTCTTAGTGTTTACCCAGCAAAGCACCACATCTTTAATAAAATACTCCAATAATATTTTAGCCATCATATTTCAGTTTTTTGAATACTTCTTATTTCTGTTTCATACATTGTAAATGCCTAAAAACAGGGACTATATTATATATGTGTATATTTTTGTATATCTGTGTATTTTATGTATAGTGTAATATATGTACACTTTGCATATGAAAATATATAAGTATTTCTCAGAACGTATAGCAAAGTGCTTCACATACAATACATTCTTAGTAAATATGTAGGAAATGCATGAATGAGGATAATGATTGCATAGCACACAGGGAACACAATTGGAACCCTAAGTATGATGGATGAGACCCAAATTCTGCAATTAGGAGTCAGAAAGAAAGTTCTAGTCTTGATTTCAACCCTCTGTTATCATTTAAGGCAAATCTGTCTTGTGGAACCTACACATTGCTCATGAAAGTTTGAAATGAGTGAGCGATGATGAAAAACAAAACAAACATCTAAATTTCCAATTGCTCTGAAAACATCAGACAGCCTGACCTCTGAGCCATACCTCTGCATGTCACAGAGTCAGGTGGCGTGCAAGGGCCTTTCACCCTTCAGATAGAACATACATTTTCCAGGGAGCCATAGTACCCAACTAGCCATATTGTTACCTCCAACAGTGAAGATGAGTTTCACTTGCCAGTTACACCATCAAGCTTGAGATATTGTTTTGCTCATGGTAAAGAGGAGAGTAAACTATTTCTTTTTCCCATGTCTCTATCAAAAATGGAAAAGTGAAAAACAGGACAAGAGGACTACAAGTTCACACAGCGTGCTTCCCTCATTTCTGGGCCCTTCCTAAGTCTTCTTGACAAGTGAATTTGCAAACCCTCTCTTAAGTAAGTCATAACAGCCCTGAGCCTTCACTGCAGGTTTGTCTCAGCTCACAGATTTCCTCTGAGGAAAAGTATGGTTACCACCATGATGATGTCATTTTAACCTACATAGGGTCAGCCATTGCTTCTGGCTTAAAGGTTATAATGTGTGGTCTGAGACATCTTGGGGGTGAAAGCAGAGTCTGGTGGCATATGTTAGAAGGAGACTCTCTACTCAGGCCAATTTCCCGGACATTGTTTGTAGCACAAGTGCAGAAAGGTGTTTGGAACACATCCCAAGCAGAAGCATGCATTGGGAGACTAGATGGTCACGTGTGGCTCCAGAGGGTTGCTGGAGACTTGAAGACAACGTGTTCTGTCCACCTCACTGACTATAATAGCTCCTCGGGAGCCACAAAGAGCAGTTGTATACATCCTTAAGTTTAAGGACTTCCTCCAGAGCCAGCGTTTCACACAGTAGAACATAATGGCTCCCTGGGAACGGTTACTAGAGGTCATATAAATCTGCATGGAGGTCTGTGCTGCCTTTTCTTTAAAGGTGACTTATTTTTGCCCCCATGAGGTATTGTTCTTTTAACAGGCATTTACATGATAATATCAATGTCAGCATGTGCAATGTTATGAAAAAGGCTTTGTTGTACACCCAGTAACATTTCCACAGTTTCTGCAGGAGCCTTCCCCTCTGAGGTTTCTGACCCTGATAGGGCTTTCCAATTTGTCTCCTTCTTCCTTCTGCCCACCCTACTGCACAGGAAGTGCACTGGGGTAGAAAATCTTTTCTTTTTTGCGCGCGCACGCACACAAACACACCCACACACACACACACACTTCCTGGATTCTCCAGGACTCTTTGTAAATTATGTGTTTCTACTGGCTTTTAGAGGAAGGCTGGAATAAAAGAACCTCTCCTTGCAGTTAAAACTTCTATTGAGTTTTGCCCTTCATAATTAGATTAAACTATGGCCTGAAATGGAATATTCTCACCTCCCTTCTGAGGTGGTTAGTGCAAGCTGGGCTTTGAAGTCAAGAGAAAATTGAGTTCAAATCTGGACTCTGCTACTTCCTGCTAGATGATCTTGGGCAATTGACTTACTATCTCTGGGCCTCTGTCTTCTCATCATAAAATAGAGGCGATAATAACAGTAACTTCATGAAATGGATGAAGGTGTTTTTGTAAGGATTAAAGGAGAAAATAATGGCAATCATATAACTATATATAATTGATTATCTTAATAAATGCCTATTAAAATTATTATTTTCAACTTTCTTCTACCTCTTAGTCATTTTCTTTCATATTTTTCTTCCTTTCTCTTTGGTAAAAGCATGTGTATCTAGTGTATTATCTCTCAAATTGTAGTCTATACTTATAAAACTTCGAGAAGTGAGCAAACATGACCAACTAAAGTACAACGCATCACAATACTGCAGCATAGCAAACTTTCTATTACTTTTCAGTTTCACTTCTGATGCACCTTTCTCCTTGCTTGGAGAGAAATATTAGAAAAATGTTAATAAGCCCTAAATTTGAGAAGTAAGAATAGAAAAATGATAGACAGTAAGGAATATCGCTTAGGGCTCCTCTCCCCAACAATTATTATTCCTGAATATTTAAATTCTATTTCTATCCACCTATTTAATTGAAGAATATATTACAGTAGCTATGTCTCCCATCAGTCCACTCGGAAGCCAAATAAAATCTAAAGCTGCTTCTACAAACACGCATTACACAAATGCTACAGGTGGCACATGTTTGCCAAATAAAACACTTGTTTGAGAAAAACAAACATTTTCTTTGGGCATGACAAATTACATGTGTTTATTCCAAAACCATGGCTTCTGTTGGTGAGCTTCAAAGGGAGATAAGTGGTTTTGGTCCTGGCAGCTTAGGGAAAAAAAGGTTAGCTATTAGGAGGTCAAGTCAACAGTAATTCCTCTACTAGGAAAGCTGTTGGGAAAAAAATTACACTTATAGTGACTCCTTTACTACATGCATTTGCTATGCTATTGTTTAGAAATGACTCAGTAAGTATTCATTGATTCCTTCTGTGTTCTGGTTATTGAAATTGATATGAGTGTATACAACAAGGACCAAATTAGCATATATACTACAAGGGTCAAGTTAGTGTATATACAACAATGGTCAAATTAGTGGAATAAAGAGTATGCTCTGGAAGAGTTTGAAGGAAAGAGAAAGAAGTAGGCAACTATCTTGGGGGGATGCCTCACTTGAAAGGTGAGTAGGAGTTAGAACCATGGCAGGAAGTTAGAAACACCATGGAAAAGAAAAGTCTACAAGGTCCTTGAGAGATAATTGGTAAGGGAAAAGGACATCTAGGCAAAGCTATGGTGATGGGAACTTAAATAGCAAAGGTGCTAAATGCAATATGACATTCTGCATTGCATCTGGGACAGAAAAAATTGATAAAATCTGAAGATTACTTACTAGCAATATGCCAATGTTAATTTCTTACTTTTTACAAATGTACTGTAGTTAGGTAAGAGATTAATATTGGGAAAACTGGGTGAAGGTTATATGAGAATTCACTAATTTTTTAAAAATAATTTTTCTACAAATATAAAATTAAGCCGGGCTCGGTGGTTCAGCCTATAATCCCGCACTTTGGGAGGCTGAGGTGAATGGATTGCCTGAGCCCGCGGGTTCAAGACCCGCCTGGGCAACTTGGCGAGACCTCATCTCTACAATAAAAAAAAATTAAAAAATCAACTGGACATGGTAGTGTGTGCCTGTAATTCTGGCTACTCAGAAGGCTGAGGTGGAAGGATCGCCAGAGCCCAGCAGGTCGAGGCTGCAGTGGCCGGGAGCAGCCACTGCACTCCAGTCTGGGCGACAGAGTGAGACTCCAACTCAAAAAAATAAAAATTAAATTAAAATTAAATAAAAATAAAATTATTTCCCCCAAAAAATTGTTTTACAAAAGCAAATCAGAGATGAAGGATACTGAGTAGAGTAATTCATTAAGCTGACCTTAAGTTTGCATAGAAGAATGAAAAGCATAGCTAAGATGGAGAGGAGGGTTGGGGTCAGATGAGAGAGGAACTTGAAAGTCAGGCTAGAGAAGAATCCTCACCCTAGGGAGGTGTTTTTGTTTTGTGTTGGTTTGTTTTATTTTTAAACAAAGCAGCAATCTCACTGAAGATCAGTCATAGGAAGATTAATCTGGTAGAAGTGTTCAAGAAAAACAGGTAAGCAAAAGAGATTGATGCAGATGGGCAAATTAGAAATCTCTTTTTCAGGGAAGTGTTTTGGGAGAGAGAATATTTTATGACTGTTTCTCTCCCCCCCCCAACATTCTGAGAATGTAGTGATGATGGTACATAAAATCATAACAATCATCTAAGTGATTTGAAGCTTAGGAGTGGATTTGAGAAGTTACAGGAGAAATCCACAATGAGCTATGTTGGATTCTGCAAGGGAATGACCCAAGAAGATATCCTTACGGTAGAAAGCCAAAGTGAGGATTACAAGGAAGAGAAAATAGTATTGAAGGCAACTGAAGATAGTGAGGTGGAAGAACCAAGAGAAGAATCAGGAGGGTACAAGGCCTCCAAAAGTAAAGAAAGCAAAAACTTCAAATAGGCAAATATGGACAATATCGTTACATTCAGCAAAACACGTCAAGGTAAACCAGAACTGTATAGATGTTACCAGAGAGGTAACTAATAGCCATCCAGAGAACTCAGTCACTGAAGTTAGGAAGGCAAAAGTCAGGTTTTCAAAAGGTTGAGAAGAGAAGAAAGAGAGACTATGGACATGAGAAAGTATTTATTTTGAAATAAAGATAAACAAAAATAGGATGCCAAAGGGTGGAGACATCTGTATTAGTAAGAATACATTTTGTTGCTGGTGTTGCAGCAACAACAGAGAAGATGACTTTTGTGAAAGCAAGGGAGAAAGGGACAGGAGAGCAGATGGAAGATGATGAAAAGGAAGCAATGTGCTCCAGAAACTAGAAAGAGATAGAAACAAAGAGCATCTGTTTCTCAACTAACATCACCATCTCGCCTCATCTGGAGTCATAGTGGCCTTCTGCCTGGCTTGTTGATATTTGTACTTGGTTCCCCAAAACGTATTCTTTATAGTTCAGTTAGAATCTCATCATGCATTATCAAAGAAAAAAAATGTTTTGCACCATTGTTTTTTGGATCAAGATAAAAATCCCACAAAGAGCTGCATAATCTATACTTTTCTGGCTCTCTAGCTTTATCTCATACCATCTCTTCTCCGTGTTCTCTGGTTCCAAACACACCTTCTTGCTTTCTGTTTCTTCAAATCAACATGGGCTCCTCCTCCTCAGGGTTTTTGCACATACTGCAGGCTCTTCCTTTCTTTCTTCATCTACTCATTCTGCAGCTCTGATCAGTCTCAGTTAGTAACAACGGAACAACACCTTCCACAATCTATCTGTCTAAGTCAGTCTTCCCATTTATATACTCTAACAGCATCTCCTTTTCTTTTGAAGCACTTGTAACAGTTCATTTGACTTGTGGGTGTGGTATGTGGTGTGTATATTTGTGTAGAATTAATTGATTAATGTTTGCTCCCCCCAAATAATTGGGAGTGGCTCAGAGCCTGTAAGGATGTTATACCTTCTTCATTCATTCTCCATAGCCTTGCATATGAAACCTAAAAAACCTTGAATAGTATCATGAATATGAAAGTTGCACGTCTATTGGAAGTTGTTATTAAGATGGGCTGTCCATGTTCAAGTGTTTTTGTGATATCTCTGGAAGTCTCTCTAGCTGTCCTTCAAGGTCCCAATACAGCTTGAGTTGGCCATGTCCTCTCCTAGGATAGCAATTTTTTCATTCTTTCCTCATTCATACTAGCAATATGGTATTTGCCAACAGGAGTCATAAACTCTACTTTCTACAGAAGTCAAACAAGGTTTCACTCTCCAGTTTGGTGGATCACCACTTGAATCCCATGCAGAGAAGTTATTAATGTTAATAATGAAGTGAAATCTGTACTTGTTATTAATCTTAACCTCATTGACAGTTGTTTGACCATTTTGCTGTGGTGAGGACTTAGTTAATTGTTGACATGCAGAAATATGCACTCAGTGTTGTCAAATCTACTGATTTTTGAGCCAGATTCATCCCAAGGCCCTCCAGTCTGACGCTGCAGTGTGTGGGAGGTGGCACATATGCTCCCTGGAGTCCTGACCTCTTTTTCTTTCGGCATCCCTCTTACAGCATCCTTGCATTAACTAGGACCCATTCTAAATGGCATCCCCTCTAATGATCGGAAATATGTATCCCCTTTAGCTGAACAGCTCTTAGAAGCAATTAGCATTTAGGGAATTTCTTGTTTAGAAATAATGTCTTCATCAAACTACCCATTATGGACTAATTTGAAACTGGAAGATAGATGCTCATTTTTCCTGTGGTAGCACCTGCAAGCATTTGTGGCAGTGAGACTAATAGCAGCATTATTTAAAGTCATTGTATTTCTATTGCAATGTGCAGGATGGGTAATAGAGACCCCTTTAATGTGTAAGCATTTCTGAGGACAAAGAATATGTTCCTTTCAAATGGTGCTGTTTACCTGTCATTTCCGATCTGAAGGTTGCATACGCTCCATGTAATAATTAATTCTCTCACTGCCTTTGTGATCACTGCCTTTTGGCCACTGTCTAGCAAATGAAGAGTGATGCTATGTGTCAAACATGAGTACAGTGTCAGAAAAGGAAAGGAGAGGATACTTGTTGCTGACTGACAGCAGCAGGAAAAAAAATCGTTTGAATTAGTTTGAGGGGGAAACATGGATCCAACACAATACAATGTCTTTATGACTCCAGCAAAGTTGCTCGTGCTTGAATTGGGTCGTCCCGACCAATGGGTGGTTCTGGCATCATCTTAACAATGTGGATAATAATCACAATAAATTTTAGTTATTCATTTCCAGAGACTATGTAAAAAGCTTTTCATAATTTATTTCATTTACTCATCCTGATAGACCTCTTTACTGATGAAAGAATTGATGCTTAGAAAGGTTCCGTTCATTCATGTCTAAGCAGCTAAAAAGTGGAAGAGCTGGGATTGGCACTGAGGCAGCCTAACACCAGGCCAGAGTCTCAACATCCCAACAACAGATGTTAGTTTTACCAGCACTAAACGCCAAAGCCTCTTGCTCCCACACCCATCACCATCAGCCTTTTATGATTTAAAGATCCCAAGTAGGTCACTCTTTTGGAAAGACTCTTGTTAACAAACCGGTAACCACTGCTGACCCCGCATATTCTCCACTCCAATTGGTCCAAAGCACAGAGTGATTGTACGGGTGGATTAGGACCAGAGGAAGAGGGTGAGAACTTCCTGCTACGTCAAGGCAAGGACCAGAATGAACCAAGGGGGAGGTGGGTGTGAGGAAAGCCCTTCTGTGGGTGGCATCAACTGATGTGGGGTTGAGACGCTCAGAGGAGTAAGATGGGGGTGGGTGGAGAGTTTTAATGGTTTGCACACTCTGCACTTTTGCCTAGGGCCGGCCCTGCTTCAAAGTGAAACTTCCACAGGAAAACTAAATAAAGGAAAGAAAAGCCAAACAGAACAAATTCCCATTTAGTCAGCTTTTACTGTCCTCGGAGGCTCTGTGTTTATGCTAGATCTTAATTATGCTGCTTGTCAAAGACACACTAAACTCCACTGTGGTTGAGGGAGCTATTTTATCTTTTTATCTTTACAGTCAGAAAAGGACTTAGTATGCTGAACCCTACCCTTGATGAGCTTCAAACCTGGAATAAAAGAACATTTCTCTCTCTCCTGCCCACTCGTCCCCACCTCTGTGCTGCCGTCCACGAACACCTAATGAGGAGGCTTTGATGGCGTTAGCAGTAGGCAGCGCCCAGGTGGCCTGGGACAAAACTCTCAAGCCCAAGGGGGCTACAGGGGCCTCCCATGTTCAAGCCTCCCCCACCCCCACTCCAGGCCACATGCATGTGCCCTCCAAGCCTCCTTCTACAGATCTCATGACTCACTCGTTCTGGGGAGGCACTTATCTGTATCCTCCCTCCAGAGTAAGTGTGGGGAGTGTCCTCTGGGCATATAAAAGTGGGGTTGGGGAAGGTACTTGAGATTTTAGATGCACAGCAATGTGCATTAAACAACTTTGAGTCACACAATGTGCATTAAACCACTTTGAATCACACAATAAAGAAATTACTTTTTTTCTAACCCTCTTTTAATCCTTCAAATTAAATTAAGGAGAACATCTCTAGTTGAATGTGTTTGTAATCTTACTTTCCATTGTTTTTATTGTCAACTTTGCTTTCTATTTATAGCAGATCATACTTCTCTATTTCTTGTGATGAAGTAAAACTCTCTTTTTAAAATGAATGCATTAATTGGGGAGAAAGTGAATTTGCTTAAAGAAAAATATATTAAGTAAACAATAAAGGTACATGGCAAAATAAAAACTGTGAGAAGCATAGAGACTAACTTTTGGGAATAGCTTTAAACAAAAGTCCTGTGCTAGGCTTCACCCTGACTAAGCCTGTGAGCTGATAGATGTTCATACAGAGCTCCTTCCACACATGCATGTTATCAGAGAGTCTTGGAAGCTGTGGCGGATCCTTAACACAGAGTGATGAGTTTGGTCTAACACAATTTTAGGACCCTATAGGGAAGATCAAAAGAACACTTGGGGTTGGACATGTCAACCCCCAACCTAAGTACATAAAGACAATCTATGATGACAGAGGTGTGATGCATATCAGACTTGTGAAAGATGTTGGTTTTGTTTTGGCAAAGACTAAAATTCAGGTACGTGGGCCCCACACCCAGAGAGTCTGCTTCCATAGGTCTGGGGAGGGGCCTAGGTGTGATAATTATCCCAGATTGTAGATGAATACCCTCAACTGAGAATTACCACTGATGGGATATGGTCAATGTCACCACCCAGTCTGTGTGCAGATCCAAATGAGAAATGGTTGCAAATATAAAGCCATCCAATGTAAAGAGCCCATACTTACTTAAGGTACATAATGGTATTGGTTGTAAAAATAAATGTCTAAAATAACTTTCTACTTCATATAGCCTCATGTTCACCAAACAGCTAAGTGATATATCTATCCTTCTGGCCTCTTTTGACCTCACGGAACTTTTCTGGAAAACTGGGTTGAGAATGTTTTACTTGAGGATAACATATCTGGCTGGACAATCCATTGAGGTCGTTTTTATCTACACAATGTATGTGCATGTGTTTTTATACCCAAAGTAATCCCTTAAATCCTACTCTTACAAAAATGCCACAGATGTTATCTAAAACCTTTCCTGGTTCCTATTGGAGGCTAGTCTTGAGTTGGGTTTTATTTAAGAGATCAGAGGAGCATCTTGAGCCTCTCTGGTAGTAGCTTGACAGCCTTTACCGAGCCTGATGATGCCTTTTACCTTCTGGTCCCTGAGAAAACCAACAGAGTTTGTCATGGAACACCCAAGTCCAGATGTGATACGATTCATTTCTAATCACTGTCATTATCCAGGTGACTTGCTCAAGCCTGGCTTACACAGAGTTCCCTTTCAGCATAGATGCTTCTTAACTAGCATTACCCTGCCATACCCAAATCCTTGTGAAAATATTTTCAACCATTAACAAGCAGAGCCTGCAGTTATAATATGCTCATTAGGCCGCATGTTAGTTTTCAAGTCTTGCAGCACACATAATCTGCTGCTTGATTTCCGTTGAATTTCAGTTCTTCTGGGCATCAGTGGAGGCGCGCTGGCAGCCCCGTGGGCTTTGCCAAGGGCTTTTGTCTTTATGTGTGTTTTCCAGGAGGCTGTGCTGACTGTAAAATGACACACCTACCCTATTTGTGTCTCCAATCACTCTTTGTCTGGGGGGCCCTTCAATTATCCCAGAGCCTTCTTGATCCCCTGGCGAACAAACTCCTTTAGGAACCAAATTAATTTTAGAAGACAATGTGAAGGATATACCCAATTGTTCCAGTAAACGAATAGGCTGATTTCTGGAGTTTATTAGGTCTTCCTTTGTTCTAGACCTCACTTCTATGTTTCCAAGCCATTGCCTTGAAAAACAATGCTCTAATTCCAAATTATCATATCGGTTTTCAAATAAAGGCCTTTGACCCATGAAGTACAGTACTTTTTTTATTTCTATACTTTGAAAGCTCTGTATTTGGGAAAAAATATTCTGTCCTCAGGGCCAAAGTATCCCAATGTTGTGGGGACTGAGAACATTTGGGTATTTTCATATTTAGTAATCAAATGATTCTGGCTGCTGAAGGCCTAATTTATTTTTATCGTTATTTTTTAAATGTCTTGGCAGCTGGTTATGAAGGGCAGTGTCTATTCATTCCTTAGTCAGTAAGTTAGTGCCTGGAATGTGCCTAGGCAGAGTGTTAGGCCTTGAAAGTACAGAAATAAATAACACCTGTTTCATTCCCTAATAAAACTGACAGTTAGTGGGGAATGCCAACCATCTAAACATAGAGCTATGAACAGAAAGCTGGAGATAAACAAAGTCCTGTGTTGGGGGAGAAACAAGAAGTATTGGAACTGAATTTATGGAAAGAGAACGAGAGAACCAAGAAAGTAAGAGTGAAGAAGGGGCCGGGCACGTGGCTCACACCTATAATCCCAGCACTTTGGGAGGCCAAGGTGAGAGGATTGCCTGAGCCCACGGGTTCGAGACCAGCCTGGACAACTTGGCGAGACCTCATCTCTACAATAAATCAAAAATTAGCAGAGCATGGTGACACGTGCCTGTGGTTCCAGCTACTTGGAAGGCTGAGGCAGAAGGATCGCCTGAGCCCAGCAGTTCGAGGCTGCGGTGGCTGTGAGTGTACCACTGCACTCCAGCCCAGGCGAAAGAGTAAGACTCCAACTAAAAAAAAAAAAAAAAAAGAGTGAACAAAGGCAGGCTGGAACTGAATACAAATGGGACCCCCCCCCCCAAAAACGGCATTATCTTTTGGAGAACGGGCCTCTTGTAGTACAGGCTTCCTCTGCTAGGTAAGTATTCTAGGAACCCATCAGCAATCAGCAGCAGTATACCAGCTAGCATTGTTGTGAGAGGCTGCATTCAGCTTCAGTGAATTTTGTTTTTTTTTGTTTGTTTGGTTGGTTGGTTGGTTTTTGGAGATTCTTTCAACGCATTTGCCTATTTCATGATGGGTGATTTACCCACACTGTGCTGAGTATTCAGCTGTTTTTGACTAAAAACAGCATGACCTTCTGCCCCCACCCTCCCTATTCACCCAATCTTTCCCTGAGCAACTTTTTTTGTTTCCTCAGATGAAAAAAGTCCTCAAAGAGAAAGATTTTGTCGATGTGGAAGAGGTGAAACCAAAAATGGCAGAAGCACTAAAAGGCATCAACACTGATGAATTCAAAAACTGTTTTGAGCAGTGGAAAAAGCATCTCAATAGGTGTATTGCATCAAACAGAAAGTACTTTGAAGGTGATTGAAGTTTAAACATATAAGAATAAATAGACAATTTTTTATAAATAAATTCCGAGGGGTTTTGGGTTCCCCCTCATATTGGCAGGGGCACAGACTATATCCCCTGAGAAATGGCCAGGAATGCAGGCTCATACTTGAGATTTGTATGTATAGACTGGTGAGAGTAAAATGATTGGGTATTTGGCCTGGCTTAGAGAGCTGGGTGGGTCTAATAGAAACGGGTGACAGTTACAGAAGTAAGATTATATTAAGTTCCTTAGTTTATTTGTGTTGCTATAACAAAATACCACTACTGTGTGATTCATAAGAACAGAAATTTATTTTTTTACAATTCTGGAGGTCAAGAAGTCTGAGATCAAGGCGCTGGCAGGTTTAGTGTGTGATTAAGGCTCATCCCTTATAGGTAGTGCTGTCTGGATGCCCTCACTTGACGGAAGAGCAAAGTGACAAACAACCTTCTTGTACCTCTTTTATAAGGTCACTAATCCATTCGCAAGGTCAGATCCCTCATGGCCTAATCACCTCCTAAGTGCCCCACTACTTAATACTGCTGCATTGGGGATTAAGCATCAACATGAATTTTTGAAGGACGCAAGCATTCAACCATAGCAGTAAGTGTGGGACCCTTCAATGCTTAAGACCTTTCAATAAGGAGTGTGGATTAAGACTAATCATATTTTCCCACTTAACACATTTCCTCGAGTACCTTTCTTGACCTTTCCATGACTCATCCACAATAACACCTCGCTCTTCCTATGGGTTACAAAATGAGATGATGGGGAATAACTCAACTGAGAGCCCAGGATATGAAATAATTTTTTTAGGCCACATTCATTGAATCCCTCTAGTTTCTTAAAATGTGTGATCTTCTTGGATGGGAATGAACTGAGCTTTAGACCTGAAAGGAGTATCTTCTTTCTTTAGACACATCAGAATATTTTGTTGAGAGGTGCCCAAGATGTTCTTTACAGCTCAAGGTAATTAACCCAGTTAGGCACTGGACAGTGTACACATTTTTGAAGCTTCTAATAGTAGGCTCCTTTCTTATATCCTCTGATGATTTAAATAGGTTCTTCCTAATTTTCATCCCAGTGATAAAGCACTCATGTTGACTTGAGTAAGAATAGGTACATTGTAGTGCAACTAATGATGTCTGAACAAATGATGTCACACCTGTCAACCTTCATTCTTCCATTATGAGACTAGCAGGTATCTTCTGAGATATCATCCTCTTGTGTGAGTTCTAGAAATGATGGCATGTTGACCATGTATATTGAAAGAAAAACAAATGAGTGTTTGCAGGAACAGTTGCTGACTACAGGTAGATATCAACAGACACTTGCGTGTAGAAAAAGCTAAATGCCTGGTGTAGAAGGTATTAGGAAGAGCCTCAAGTACATAGAGGAAATGTGGCAAATCAATAATTGACCAATCACTTATCTGATTCATCAAATTCTTTACCTCTTATTCGGTGAACATCAAATCTACCTCCCTGGGCCAGATTTCTCTTATGTGATCATCTACGTGGGAGGATACAGAAAACTAAAAAAAGAAAAAAATTACCATTGCCCCCAATACCTGTGGTCTGGTACCTAAAATTCTACCAATCAAGTATCCTCCAAGGAGGAATGACATTCTAGGCATATTCAGTTCTGTCTACCTCTGCCTTACTTGCTTTCTCTGCTTTTTGAACAGATTAGGTTTTGGTAAGTGGGAGATATCAGAGAATGTAGGGTACCCTACAGTAGTGGACCAGGGAGAAGGAAGTCTTCAATGGAGGCAGAAATGAATCAGTGGCAAATTTTCTTATTCTCCTCTTTTCTTTATTTCTGGGGGCAGCTCTACTTTCTGTGTTGATGCTGCATATGAGTCAGTAAGCACCAGACCTGTAAGGATCCTACAGTGCTCAAATTTTTCCATTACCAGGACACAGATCTGATACTCCAGGATTTGTGGAAGTAATATTACTGTTTAGAACTGAGGCGTAAATACTTATGATTCCGAAGTTACACCTTATGCTCCCATTATTCTTATTTTCTTCCTTCCTTCCTCTTTTTCTTTCTTTGTTTGTTGATTTTTTAAAAATTTTTAGTTGTCACGTCTCTTTATGGTGATCTGTTTACATGCCCATAATGTACCCACTGTAAGTGTACAGTTTAGTGAATTTTAGTAAATTTATGGAGTCGTGCATTCATCCCCCAAATCCAGTTTCAAAGTGCTTCCATATCAGAAGGTCTCTTATGCCTGTCCAATTTACTGCTAATTAGCATACAAAACTTCCATTAAAATTAGCTGATACTGGTTGAGCATTCTAAATCTGAAAATTCAAAATCCGAAATGCTTCAAAAATCTGAAACTTTTTGGGCACCAGCATGACACTCAAAGAAAATGCTCATTCTCATTCATAAGCAGACCCTGAACATTTACCATAATACTATAAAAAAGGGATTGGCAGTATTAGGGTACTTCCTGGGGGAAGGGGATAACACAATATTGATAAGGGTGCCTGATCTCAAACCCGGCAAAGTGGAGACCAAAGGGAGGCCCAAACTTTACCTATATGATGTCCACACATCTTTAAAATAAAATATTGGCCGTGTTCGGTGGCTCAGCCTTTGTTTGGTAATCCCAGCACTTTGGGAGGCCGAGGCAAGAGGATTGCCTAAGCCCGGGGGTCCGAGACCAGCCTGGGCAACTTGGTGAGACCTCGTCTCTACAATAAATCACACACACAAAAAAACTAGCCAGGCGTGGTGGCATGCCTCTGGAGTTCCAGCTACTTAGAAGGCTAAGGCAGAAGGATCGCCTAAGCCCAACATGAGAGTACCACTGCACTTCAGCCTGGACGACAAGAGTGAGACTCCAACTCAAAAAAAATAAAAAAGAAAAGAAAAGATGTTTTAAAAAGAAAATGCTCATTGAAGCATTTCAGATTTTGGATTTTCGGATTTGGGATGCTCAATGGGTATAATGCAAATATTTCAAAATTCAAAAAATCTGAAATCCGAAACACTTCTGGTCCCAAGCATTTCAAATAAGGGCTATTTAACTTGTAGGTAATATTCTTTTGTCTGAACATGCAGATATTCTGCTTACGATCTCTTTTTCTAAAAATGTATTTGAATTTACTTTTTCTAGTTTCTATGATAATAAAATTGCTATGGCATGAGAAGAAATAAAGAAACAGAAAAAAATGTCTTTTATATCTGTGAGGCCCAGTTTGCAAGAGCTGCTCCACTTTTCCACACTTTGACATTCTACGCTGATTTTGAGGAGTTAGAACATGTGGATAGAGAAGAAAGACTCTTTCTTGGATTACATAGACCTTAAACTGCAGTTATTAAGTCTTTGGTAGATAGTAAATTGGAGCAGTAATAGTAGTAATTTGCTACTTGTTGTCTAGACATTCTATTGTATTCTTTTTACATGCATTATCTCATTTAAGCCTCACCATGGGCTCTCTTCCTTTATGTAGATTAGGAAACTGAGGCTCAGACACATCACACACATTTTTTTAAAGTCATGCCACAGTAGATGTCAAAGCCAAGAATCAAACCAAGATCTGTGTCACTGCCCAGCCTCTACTTTAAAGATCACACTTTATCACATCTCTAGACAAATGAATCAAGCAATCATGGGGCAGATTAATTATCAGAGGTCTGCTTCTCTTACTAGGAAGAAAAATTGTAAATATGTGGCCCTAGGGAAAAAAGGTAAGCTAACATCATATTTAACAACCACCCTAAAATGGTGGAAATAAAAAACAACGTAAGGCAAGAATGCATATGGCTTTGGCACTTTTGAGACATCTTTTAAACTGTGCCAGTGTTTGAAGCTGGATGAGTGGGTGAGACAGTGCATGGACAGGCTACCGCTTGATTCACCTTTGGTGACTCTCCACTTGGGAATGAACTTCACCATGAATCTGTGGTAAAGCATGGGGAGACATCATAACTTGGCTGCTTGAATAAACTCAGAATAGGTCATAGTGATAGAGCAATTTGGAGGGTGTAAGAGGAGCATTGTCTGAAGTGATCACTCCCTCAGCTAACTCCTTGGTGTAGCTCTCATCAGTCACTTAACACATAAACACTGCCTTGTATTAGATTGTTTTCATGTATATGTTTTATTACCTATCTCCGTGGTACTCAAACTTGGTAGAGTACAATAATCGTGGGAGACACTTATTAAAAAAATAGAGCTCCCTTGAGAAATTTTTGAAACAATAGGCCTGAGCAAAGACTCAGATACCTGTATTTTTATAAAGCATTCCTGTGATTCTTGAAATGAACCAAATTTGAGATTTGCTGCTCTTTAAAACTATAAGTCCATATGGGCACTTTCTTTCCTAGCATCTCAGAGTGCTTAATACAGAATGAAGTTCAGTAAATATTTGTTGATCAAAGGAGGGAATGAGTGAATAGTGTAGGTTCCTTGAGGTCAGCAATGATGAAACTTACCTCTCACAATGCTAGTAAATAGTGACCAATAACTGTTTAGTTTACTGACTGATTTGTTTTAAACCTATGTTCGATTTTTTTTTTCTATACCTTTGCTCAGCTCTGGGAAAATTGCCATAAATTTTTTGAAGTCTTATGTTCTAAAAGACCTGATACTTCTTTAGTGAGGGAATGTAGTGGATACAGCAGCCAGTACCTGATTTTGAGTAGTTTCAGGAGTGTATTTATTCTAGAAATCCAAGGAAAAAACCAGTTCCCATATTTTGCAAGTTTATTTTGCTGTAGTATAGTGAATAATTGTCCTGAGGGGACTAGATGGCATCGGAGAATATTAATCTTAGATTTTCATTTCCTGTAAAATAAATTTCCACTTATTACATTCAGTGAGAATACTTTGGGTTTCAGGAAATATGCATATTTTATCACAGGCAGTCCAAAAGTGTGCTCCCAAATGTATCTGAAACTCCAGAGTTAAGCGGGGCAGGTGCAGGCAATTGGGTAAACCAGAGGATGCCAAACTGGGCTGTAAGAGGGTGGGAGGTAGAGGGAGGACCAAGTTGCCTGAAATCTGCACACCTGGCATGTCACTATCAAATTTTTGGCTTGAGCTTTAAAAAAAAGTGTAAGAAGAAAATATTATGATAAAAATGACAATAATAATAACTAGTGAGCTAGCTATTTATCAAGCCCCCAACTATGTATCAGGAATTATTCTAAGCTTGTTCACATATTATGTCATCTCACTGATTCTTTTAGAGAGCCCAGTGAGATAGGGTAGTGTATTGCAAGTGAGAGTATCTCAACTAAGATTGGGTTAAAGAAAAAAAGATTTTTTCTCATGAAACAGAAAAAAGTCCAGAATAGATTCAAACATGTTAGATTTTAGGGGCTCAGACAATATCATAGGACCTTTATCTTCTCTAATGTCTTTGTGTGGTAATAAAGATGGCCACCAGCAACTCCAATTTATATTCTGTGAAGTCCAATGGAAAAGAAGACTCTTGCTGCTGAGTCAAGTAAATCCACAAGATCACCCTTATATCTGATATTAACCACAAAGTTTGAGAGTCCCTAAGGCTGTACATCCCTACTTCTGACACCAATGGAAAGTTTAAGGGTGCCCAAGATTACCCTCAGTTTCAATAATTCATCAGAATGTCTCACAGAACTTATTGAAAGCTGTTATGCTCACAGTTATGGTTTCATATAGCAAATGAACATGTATTAAAATCAGTCAACAGAAGGGACTCATGAAGTAGAGTCCAAGAAAATTACCAAAGCAAAGCTGCCAGCTGTCCTCTCCCATGACTACCCATGTCCTCCCATGACAAGGTAGGGCTAACTTTTCCAGGACAAGTGTATGAAAATACACATGGAGCATTGCCAACCAGGGTATCTTCCCTGAGCCTTGAAATACAGCATTTTTATTTGGGGCTCAGTCACATAGATATAGTTGACCATCCATGTGGCTTACCTTAAGTCTTGGTCTCTCCAGAGTCCAAGTTAATACCATGTGGTCCAAAGCTCCCATCATAAATCACATTGTTAGACTGTCCAGTGTGGTCCAAGTCCCCTAAGTAAACAAAGACACTCTTACAAGACAGGACACTCCAAGGGCTTTGAGATCACATTTCAAAAGCTGAGAACAAAGGCCAGACCTCTTTTTGCGATAGTTAATTCTTTACCATACTTTTCCAGTGTTTTTTAATAAAAGCCTTGGCCTTCATTGTGGCCATGACCCAACCCCTAAACCAATTGCTCTGGCATAAAGATGAACATGCTAACTGGCTAGGTGTAGGGATGGGGCATTCACCTTGCCCACTACATAATTTGAGAACAAGGAGTGGTAGCTCTCCAAGTAAACTGACATTGATCAAGCTATGTTCAATAGTTAATAAAATAAAACAATAGTCTATGTTAACTCATGGAAAGACTACATAAAGAAAATAAAATACCAAATCCCTTTTATTTTTATGTGATGTGATATCATTAGTGAGTCTACAGGAAAAGGTGCTAAAAGTGACTTAATGCAATTTTTTAAAAAGTGACAGAACCCCTTAAAATATGACACGTGTGACTTAGGGAAGAGGCAGAATAATAGCAAGTTGATGAAGAGGCTCTATATATGATCACTTATGCAAATTTCCCACCAGGAACGAGTTGTCTGTCTCATTTCCCTAGGGCAATGTGAAAACTCCCTAGAGCAGTGTTTTTCAAACTTGTAGTGCATTAGAATCACCTGGGGAACTTTTAAAATTCTGATGCCTAGATCACACCTATGCCAATGGAATCTGAATGCCTAGGGATGGGATCCAACCATCCATATTTGTTAATATCCCTAGGAGATTTGGAAACTACTGTGGTAGGCTATTGAAACAATATCAAACACTACTAACCTGAATGCTAGTTTCCAGGATGGCCAAATTGCCTAATTAAATGCTCACTGTCCAATCACTGGTCAGAAGAACTACTCTTGAGGCTCAACGGGATGTGGTCCAAAACCTGAGTTAGAGAAATATGGGTTCAAACCATCAACTTTTACATTTTACTTTTACATTACTAATTGGACCTTGAAAAGATGACTTCTTTAGGTGTTCAGTTTCCTCATCTGTGAAATAACTGGTAACCTCTACAACACAGAAATTCTGAAAGAAAATTTGTATAAACTGCCTGGCATAGTAAATGTCAGTTCCCTTCCTTAAAATATTGCCTTTATTATAAGAGAGATATAAACCCTTTGTGTGGGGGGGGGGCGGGTTTCTTTGTGTGTGTGTGTGTG
>CAUYQG010068984.1:0-20252 GCA_963574415.1 Tarsius wallacei
TGCTGAGGCATGAGATCTATTTACCTTCTCTATCTCTCTGCTTACCCCCACTCATCCTTCTCTCTTCTCTCTTCCACCTTTTTGGCTGCCCCTTCTCCAGGTCTCCTTCACTGTGTCCTCCTTCTCTGCTGGCTTCAGGGCTTTGTCCTTGGCCCTCTGGCTTCTCGCTTTTTCTATTCCAGCTGGGCAATTTCGTCCACACCTATGGTTTACAAACAAGTCTTTTCTAATGAAAACTCCCAGATCACAATCTGTACCCCAGACCTCTCTCCTGAGCTATAGGACAATAGGAACAAGTGTTCCTGATTTCCCTTCATCTGCATGTTCGGCATGGATACTACATTCAACATGTCTAAACCAGATGGATTAACTTTCCAGCAAATCTTCGACGTCAATCTCTGTCTCATTTAATTATACACCCCTTGTGAAATGTTTGCTATCTGAACCACAGAGCAAGTCCTCCGACTTTTAAACAAATGGCTACATTCCCTTAGGAAACAAAGAAATAAAAGTTCAAGGGTGATTAGTTACCTCCCAAATTAAGTGTGGTATTGTACAGTGAAAAGAGAACAGACTGAAATTAAACAGACATTAGTCTGAATCTTAGCTCTGAGATTTCCCATTTGTGTGACCTAGAATGGGGATGACAGTACTTACCTGTTAGGTTGTTAGGATGATACAATAAAATGAGAATGCAAAGCACTTGGCAGAAATTTGGCACACATTAAGTGTAGTGTCATGTCTTCTTACCTTAGGCTTGAGTTACCACTTCCTTCATAGTTTTGTGGATTGTGAATCCATGAATTTTTAGACTGACCAGGGCTAGTAGTCATTGGAGTTGCTGGGACTCAAATGCCTCAATATCATCTATTTGGAAACACTCTGAACACAGCCTTCTGAATGGAGGCAATCAACCAAGGTGCAATACCCCCACTGGCACAGGGCAAAATATCTTATTTCCCAAGAGACTAGTCAGTGTGTTTTCCTATGTTGTCCAAAAGACCACCAGAATGGCTAAATAACAGGAGAGTTTTATTGGCAATAACAGTTTGCAAACTGGGAAGAGACAGTCTTCAGTGTGTACCGAAAATGCTCTCAGAAGAGGGAAAGGACAGGTTGGGTTTTCTGCCATGCAAGTCTTATCTATCATACAATAGAGTTATACATATTTAGCAGTTGTAAGAGAAAGACTGCATATTTATAAGGAGAGTTTAGTGCACATGCAATGGGCAAACATATGTAACTTTGGGGCGGGGTTTTAGTATTAAAATGAGGTAAAATTCGGCTCTCTGTGTCAAAAGGTGACCTATAGGACACAAAAACAGTTTGTATGCAGTCTGTAAGCTGGCTGTAACTGGTTTAAGCTCTGCAGTTGCTTATCAGGAAAGAATGTTTATAAGGCCAGGTCCTTTGTCCAATCAGAGTTGTAATGGTCTGAGTTCTAGAGCAAAATTGGGAGGGGGCGGGGTCTGATGATTTGCCTGATAGCATCTATTGTTAGGGAGGATGGTTTTTTTTGTAGTCTAGGAATTTATGAAGTTGCCATGCCTACTGATTCCTGAACCCTCCACCCACAGGCAGCTTTTGTTTCCTTAACTTTAGGGTCTGTCTTAATTGACAAAGGGGCATTTACTTTGATCTCTTAGATCACACTCACACATCAAATTATGTGGTAATTCCTCTGCCTGATTCTGATGCCTTCTTTTTTAAAAAAACTCTTTAAAAACCTTTTTCTTTTGATTTTCTATCTGTCAAATCCAAATTGGCCCATTTCAGGGCATCAACATCACAACTGCTCCGATGGGAACTCTGGGACTTCATGGAGAGGGGTAGGGTATAGGGGAGGGGAAACATCATGGGGTTGTGTATAGAAGACAATGCAAGTTGGATGGAATTTGGTGAAACATAAGGTTTGTTCATTTCCAGGTGTTTTCTATATTTGAGTTCAGTGCAGGGGTATTTGATTCCCTGAAGAAACTCATATGACCCTAAGTGAAGCTCCCATGAGTGGAAAGTAGCCTAGTGATGGGGTGTGGGTGGGAGTGGAGGTCTGAGCCAGGATAAATATGGTGCTTCTTGTCAGTGTTGGGATGATTTTCTTGTAGGCTTCCTGTCATCTGGCTACAGAGAAGACATGGGTCAGCAATGACTGACAAACAACAAGGAGAGCGTTTTTAAGCTTTGGGTAAACTAGCAGGAAAATGTTAAGAGTATGTTAGGGAGGAGTTTGGTCCATGTGATCAGGCCATTGGTGTTTGCTAATTAGTGTTAATTGAAGTTAGGCTCTCTGCCTCCCACAAAGTCTGGGATACAGGGGTGCCATTTTTCTTGATGATTCCATTTCAAAGGCTTGGCTACCAGTTCTTTGAGAAAGACATTCCTGGGTTAGTGGAAAGAGGCTAGGAGAAGATGTACGTTGGACATCTCAAAGAAAGAAATAATTGATAACTGAAAGTTTTCTTTATTTAATTTTTAAATTTTATTTTAAGGATGTGGGGTACAATTCAGGGTTAGGTATACAAATATTCATTATGCAGGTACCCTTGTTGATGAGGTATTCCCCTACCTCCCCTGGCAGTTTCCCTCAACTGCCAATCCCTTTCTTATAGTATTATGATAATTGTTCAAGGTCTACTGATGAGTGAGAACATATGGTACTCTGTTCTTTGTTTTTGTGGTAGATCACTGAGTATGATAGACTTTACATCCAAGTTGCTGCAAAGTCCATATGTTTGTCCTTCTTTATGGCTGCATAATATTCCATTGTGTATATGTACCACATTTTAAAAAAAATCCAGCCCAGCTTTGATGGGCAGCATGGTTAGTTCTATGTTTTTGCTATTGTGAATAGAGCTGCAACAAACATGTGCATCCGGATATCTTTTTTGTAGAATGATTTGAGTTCCTCTGGGTATATTACCAATAGGGGAATTTCTGGGTCATATGAAAGGTTCATTTCTAGTTCTTTCAGAAATCGCCACACTGTCTTCCAAAGAGGTTGCACTAGTTTGCATTCCCACCAGCAGTGTAGAAGTGTTCCTTTTTCTCTGCATCCTCGCCTGTATCTGTTGTTGTTTATTTTATTAATCACAGTCATCCTTACTGGGGTTAGATGGTATCTCAAAGTGGTTTTGATTTGCATTTCTCTGATGATGAGTGAGGCTGAGCACTTTTTCATGTGTCTTTTGACTGCCCGTATACTTTCTTTTGAGAAGTGTCTTTTCATGCCTTTTGCCCACTTTTTAAGGGGCTGTTTATTTTTTTCCTTTCCGTACCCTTGAGTTCCTTGTAGATCCTAGATGTTAGGCCTTTGTCAGATATACAGTTGGCAAATATTTTTTCCCATTCTGTGGGCTGTCTTCCTGCTCTCTTGATGATTTCTTTTGCTTTGCAGAAGCTTGTTAGTTTAATGAGGTCCCACTTGTCTATCTTATCTCTTATGGCCTGGGCACTTCGGGTTTTGATCAGGAATTGTTTAGCAGTTCCAACTTCCATAAGAGTGTTTCCTGCATTTTCTAAGGTTCTTACAGTTTGAGGTTTCATGTTTAGGTCTTTGATCCATTTAGAGTTAATTTTTGTGTATGGTGATAGGTAGGGGTCCTGTTTCAATCTTCTGTATGTGTTCAGCCAGTTTTCCCAGCACCATTTACTGAATAGCTTCTCCTCTCCTCAGTGGTGATATTGGAGGCTTTGTCAAAGATGAGTTGGTTGGGGAATTGAGGCTTTGCTTCTGGAATCTCTATCCTGTTCTTGTACCAATACCAGGCTGTTTTGATTACTGTAGTCTTATAGTAAAGTTTGAAGTCTGGAAGTGTGATACCTCCTGCTTTGTTTCTTTTGCTAAGGATTGTTTTGGCTATTCGTGGTCGTTTATGTTTCCATATAAATTTCTGTATTCTCATTTCCAGGTCTGAGAAGAATGATGTTGGTAACTTAATGGGTATTGCGTTAAAACTGTAGATTGCCTTTGGTAGGATGGAAATCTTAACAATGTTGATTCTTCCTATCCATGAGCATGCGATGTTTTTCCATTTGTTTTGTCTTCTTGGATTTCTTCGAGCAGTGTTTTGTAATTCTCATCGTATAGGTCTTTCACTTCTCTGGTTAGGAAGATGCCAAGGTATTTCATTTTTTTGGTGGCTATTGTGAATGGGATTGTGCCTTTTATTTGGGTCTCTACCTGCTTGTTGTTGGTGTAGAGAAATGCAACTATCTTTTGCACATTTATTTTGTACCCTGAGATCTTCCCTAAGTCCTTTATCAGTGCAAGCAGGGTTTTGACCGATTCTCTTGGATATTCAATGTATAGGATCCACATACCTGTTTTGATAGTTTAGAGTTCTAATCTGCACGATTACCTTCTATTTATATACGTATGTGCGTGTACATATATTATACATATGTATACAGCTTTAAAAATAAATAAGAAAAAATAAGCATAAGCAGAAAAAAAACTGAAAAGTAACTAAAAACCAAAAAAGTAAAGAAATAAAAGTGGCCCATAAGTAGTAAAAAAGTATTCAAATTCAATAGTAAGGAAAAAATACAAAATAAAACGAGACACTGTTTCTATGATATAATAGTCTTTAATTTGGCATTGATGCCATACCAACAGATTTATCTCATTTCAAACATTGATAATAAGAATTTAGATTTGCATTTATCTGATGATTAGTGAGACTGAGCACTTGTGAAAAATTGTTGTAGTAAAATATGAATTTCAAAAGTACTGGATTCTTATTTTCTGTGAGAATTGCTAAATCTTTGCTTAACTACTTGAGAAAAGTTCATTTTTTTTGCCAAAGCAGAGAGCACTTTGGGAAGAAATCTGCAGTGTGCTGGAAATCTTAATTCCCTGGGACAGAAGGCATTAAAGACCTTGTGTTCTTCAATACTTTTGCCATTCCAAGACATTTTATAATAAAAGTGGAAGCAATTAATCTATGGAAGATATTCCATAAAGAGAAAAATCACATATCTTTTCAGGTAAAAAATAGTTGTCAAACTTCACATCAAATGCATGGTGGATGAAATACACTTAGGCAGGGAGGGAGAGAAAGGGAGGAGAATTAGGGGCAGTGGTCAAAGGATCCTGGAGCCTACAGGAAAAGAATCTGATGGCGCACAGCTGCAGTTGGTCTGTACAACGTTCTCTCCAAGGAAGGGAACTGAGTGATAGTGCCAACCACACAGAATTGTTTCACAATGGTCAACAAAAAAGCCAAGGCAAACTGAGATAGTCACATTCAAGAGTAAAACAATTCTCTTGCAAATTATTCCCATTTTCACTTCCTGTTAATTCTGCTCTACCAAATGAGAGATAATGGCAAAATTTTTAGTAACAGGAGTTCCAAATAATTTCAGAGAAAATGAAATATTTCGGTGGCTCAGCCTATAATCCAGCGCTTTGGGAGGCTGAGGAGTGGATCGCCTGAGCCTGTGGGTTCAAGACCCGCCTGGGCAACTTGGCAAGACCTCATCTCTACAATAAATCAAAAATTAGCCGGGCATGGTAGTGCACACCTGTAGTTCAGGCTACTTCGAAAGCTGAGGCAGAAGGATCGCCAGAGCCCAGCATGTCAAGGCTGCAGTGGCCGGAGGGTGCCACTGCACTCCAGTTTGAGCCACAGAGTGAGACTCCAACTCAAAAAAAAAAAAAAAAAAAAAGGAAATAGTTACAAAAACATTAGTGCTTCATCAGGGCATATTCCTTTAAGAAACAAATAATCTAACTGACAAGCTTCTGCCAAACCAAAGAAACCATTGAGAGAGTGGGGAGACAACCCATAGACTGGAAAAAAAATATTTGCCAACTGTATATCTGACAAAGGCCTAACATCTAGGAACTCAAATATGCCAAAAAGAAAAAAAAAAAAACAACAGACAGCCCCATTACAAAGTGGGCAAAAAATATGAATAGGCACTTCTCAAAAGAAGACATACGAGCAGTCAACATGAAAAGATGCTAAGCCTCACTAGCCTCACTAGTCGTCAAAGAAATACAAATTAAAACCACACTGAGATACCACCTAACTCCAGTCAGCACGGCCATCATCAATAACTCAAAAAACAACAGATGCTGAAGAGAATGAGGGGAAAAGGGAACACTTCTACACTGTTGGTCGTAGTGTAAACTAGTACAACCTCTGTGGAAAACAATTAGGCAATTCCTAAAATCAAGCCTGTAATCCCCCTACTGGGAATATACCTGGAGGAACTCGAATCACTCTATGAAAAAGATAACTGCACGCACATGTTTACTGCAGTATTATTCACAATAGCAAAAACATGGAATCAACTGCACTGCCCATTGAAAGAGAACTGGATAAAAAAATATGGAACATATACACAATGGAATATTACACAGCCATAAAGAAGGACAAAATTATGAACTTTGCAGGAACTTGAATGATGGGGAGGGGTGGTGGGATTGACAGTAGTGGGAAATTGCCAGGGAGAGGGGGCACACCTCATCAACAAGGGTACCTGCATAATGAACATTTGTCTTCCTAACCCCGAATTGTACCCAACATCTTTAAAATAAATTTTTTAAAAATTAAAAAAAAAAACACCCGGGCAGTGCTAGGTACCAGGCATATACTCAGAGCTTTGAAGTGAATTCACAAATTGCTAAATATTTGTTGAGCAACCTACAAATTTGCCCATTGGGTTGTTTGTCTGGCTATTACTGCATTGTGAGATTCTGGATTATGTCTTTTATCAGATATATGCTTGAAAAATGACATTTTCTTTCAATTGATGGCTTGCCTTTCATTTTCTTAAGTGTCATTTGAAAAAGAGCAAAGGTTTTTCATTTTGGTAAAGTTCAAGTTATTAGTTTTCTTTTTTTTATGGCTTGTACTTTTTATGCACTAAAAAATCTTTGCCTAAGGTCAAAAGATTTTCTTCTAGAACATTAGCAATTTTAGCTTTTACATTCAAGTCTATGATCTATTTAATTAATTTCTGGGTATGTTGTACAGTAAAGACCAAAGTCTGTCTCTCTTCATGTGGCTATCCATTGTTTCAGCATGGTTTGGTGAAAAGACTATCTTTCTTCAGTTAATTACCTTGAAACATTTGTGGAAAATAAGCTTGCTGTATATTTGTGGATCTATTTCTGATATCTCTTTTTTGTTCCATCCAGAAGTCTATTATGCCAATTACATGTTGTCTCTGTTACACTATCAAACTTGGGAAAGGTACATTCCTATAGATCAAAATAAAGACAGTTGACATGATAATAAAGCAGAATCTTTCTATTCGTATAGATGCATGATCTAACTCTCCGTCAACTAAATTTTTAAAAATGTGTCTAGCAATGTTTTGTCATTTACCATACTCAGGTCTTATTTTGTTAAATTATTTCTGCATATTTAATATTATTGATGTTGTTATAAATAATATTTAAACATTCTTTATTTCCAAATTTTGCTGGTACATAGAAACAATAAGGTTTTTTTTAATATTTTCTTACATTCTAAGTAATTAAGCACTTGCTAAAGCCTCCTATTATTTCTGGTAGCTTTCTGTGAATTAGGATTTTCTACATAGAAAATACATCATATTATCTAGGAATAAAAACAGTTTTACTTCTAACTTTCCAATCTATCTAGAACCTCCAGTAGATTGCTGAATAAAAGGGATGAGAGCCAGCTTCCTTGATTCATTCTTGATTATAGAAAGAAACCATTAAGCATGATGTTGAAGGTTTATGGTAAATGGTCTTTATCAGGCAGAAGAAGTTTCTTTATATCCCTAGATTATTGAGAATCTTTAAAATCATGGATGAGTGTTAAATTTTGTCAAATGGTTTACTGTATTTAATGAGAAGATCCTATTTTTTTCCTTTTTTAGTTTGTTAGTATAGTAAATTTTTCTTCTTTAGTCTGTTAATATAGTAAATTGTGCTGAAAGATGATCAAATGATAAAACTGCCTGGTATCCCTGGATGAACCCTATTTAATAAAGATTTGTCACCTTTTATAATTTACTTCTGAATTCTATTTGCTAAAATTTTCTTAAAATTTTAGTGTTTAAGTTCACAATGTATATTGTTCTATAGCTTTCTTTTCTGGTAATGTCTTTGAGGGTTTTGGCATTTGTATATTTCTGGTCTCATACAATAAGTAGCAAAGTGTTCCCTCTTCTTATAGTTTCTCAAAACATCATTTGAAAAAGTAAATCCTACAAGTACTCTAGACTTAGGAATAAACATTGTAAAGTGAGATTGGAGTTCTATGCTTTATAATATACTGCTTTACAAAATATACATTGCAATGTTTCATATAAAAGGTATATATGTTACAATGAGAAATTACAGATGAACATTAAAATCAATAAAACATGTTATCTAGATATTTTTGTTATACATTTAACATAAATGAATTCTCAATCAGAACAACCTGAAAGAGAAGCATTTTTGTCTAAACAATTTAATAAAATGCTTTGAAGCCAAGTCTATATTTTATCTACAAATAATGGTATATGGGCAAAGTATAGGACAGGAAGTAAAGAAATGTTGAATTTCTCATTTTAAATGGGGTAGGGTTAGGCTAAACCCTTTCAATTCTGGCTCTCAATTTTATAGAAACAAGGTTAAAAAATGTTTTTACCATGCTTAATTTATATGGCTAGTAGAACTAAAAGCAGTTTATATAACTACCAAATTCCTGCATAGTTAACAAAAATAAAAAGGATCCATATGTTTTATGTTTGTGTGTGTGTTTGTGAATCTATCCACATATACATACTAATGAACAAAACAAAATTCAGAATGAGAATTTCAATTTTAAACATAAAAGTTATAGAAAAAACTAATCCATTTCACACCTCAATCAATGAAAAGATAATCACATTTTTAAAAACCCACTATATGCTTTTTAAGTTCAGACACAAAATGCCAGAGAATGTTAAACAAACATCATAGCAGCAACAACAAAGGGTTGTTCAAAAATTGTCAGGCAAAGGCAAACAAAAAGAAAATAATATTGTGGAAGTTAGAACTTAAAAAGTCTTAGTGATACTAGAGAAACATAAGTCAATAAACAATATACATTTAAATGAAGAAAGAGCAATGACATATATTAATAGAATCAAATCTAGTTTCAAGATTAAGCAAAAAAATACTTATCATAAAACTAACTTAACACAATTGGTTTGAGTGACATTACACACCTATCTCAACTTTTAAGAAGTCAAACTGACATAAAAAAAGCTTATAGAAAATTTAAGTTATGTAATTAGTGAAGTCAAACAAAGGTGTTTATTGTTTATCAATGTGTCTACATGCATGTACTTATTATATCACAAGTTGTAGTTTATAACTTAAAATATTTTAAAACTTTTTATTAAAAATAGCTTAACCTCCATGTATCTATCACTCATGTTCAATAACTATTAACTCATAACTTATATCATTTTATCTTACTCTGGTTTATTTTAAAGCAAAATCAAGGCATTATACCCTAACATTCGCTTTTTATCACTAAAACATAATTTTAATAACACTATTACACTTGAAAATTAAGTTATTACTAAATATGGTCAAATTCATATGAAAAATTAAATACATTTTCAGTGAATAAATTTTCCAAGTTGACTCATAATGTCTAAGTAATTTTATTTGCTCAAAAAGGATGATTGCAAATTAAAAAGAAAGTAATAGGTACAACCAGAAAACCAACTACACACTCAGATTTGCAGAAAATAGTCTTGAAAAAAAAAAATCAAAATGCTAACAATATTTATTTTTATGTGGTTAAAATTAGAGCTTTTAAAATTACTTCTTTATGCCACCTAAACATTTTTGAAACCTCCTAATGATATGCAAGAGACCATTGCAATCATTTATTCTCCTCATTAAACTAATGATGCATTTGTTAAACAGGATCAATCTAATCCAGCTAGGAATGGGTACCAGGTTGTTACTTAACTATTGCTGTCTGTTTCTCCTGCTATATTAATTTGTGAAGGATTTGTCTATGTGTAAAATGCAAACAAAAATAGAAGGGATCATCAGCAAAAACACATTTTCTTAGAATATAATTTTATCTCTAATTGGAATTTTAAGGCATGCTTTTTATTAGATGTAATGCTCATTAAAGCTCAAAAAGTAACTCTCCTTAATCAAATGCATTGAATTGTCAGAGTTATTACAAAGCAGAGCCTAGAAACAGTTAATGTGGCATTAGTAAAAAGTATGTATATTTGTATTACTACGGTATTTATATCCAAGAAGTTCATTCCAGGAAATAGTCTAGATGCTCAGTGGTATATTTGAAGCATAGGTCTGTTTCATGTCTTGTCCCTGCTGAGCTGATGTTCCTGGATGAAACCAACTGCACTTAAACGCCTATGTTTATTTTTCTGTCCCTGGGCCCTGTCTGAAGCTTCTTAAGATATTGTTACAAGGATCTTCTATGTGGACCATCTAGAGGTGCCTCTAACTTCCCCAGCATTCAGAGGCACAGTGATTTGTGATTTGGTGGCTAGCAGAAATTCAAATATGTGTAGTTTTATGAGACACAGGCTCTGTCATATCTCCTCTTCCTCCTATGCGTGCCCAAACAGACACACACACACACACACACACACACACACACACACACACCCCTTCTTACACATTGCCCTTCTTTGTTTTCTAAGGGGTGGCTATAAGGATAATTCACTTTATATTGGGCTCAGAGTTTTGGATGAGGAGAAATAACTCAGAGAGAGAAATGGAGATATATCTCATTCTGCCCTTTTCCCCCCCTTCTCTCTTTGTACCTTATCCACATATTCCAAACACTTTTCCAGGCCCCAATTTTTCTCAAAATACTACTCTGTCATTAGTCATCTAATGTGTTGTCTTTCCCAGGTGTTTACAAATTTAAAATCCAGATTTGAATTTTCATGACAGAGAAGGCATATTTAATGAAACTTCATTTCTAGAGTTTTAGATTAGTCATAAACAAGTTGGGGTATATTTGGGGCCATTTTCCTTTAAATTGAGCAATGTCAGTAGTAATCAATTATTCTGTACCTGGGTAGGGAAATACTTTAGCTTACCTGATCTTCTAGAACACTACTCTTTTCCTCCAGTAGGCTCACTTGCCCAAGGGCACATACCAAGGCAGAGATTTTTGAACAAATAGCCTGCTTATGTGTATAACTTAGGGGCACTGATGAAGACTGCCATAGTGCCTGTAATAACCACCTTTAGAGTAACTTCTTTGAGCATAGCAGTTCAATTCTAATAGGAGTAGTAGAGTTCTAATAGTAATAACTATTAGAACCAGTTGGAATATTTTGATTGCTTAGTTAAAAAAATTAGCTAACACTCATCTAGAATAAGTGGGACACAAAACAAATATGTTTAGGAGAAGGCGAGAGTTTGGGAAATTTTATATAATCAGACAAAGTATTGCAAGAATCCTTGTCTAGTCAGAAAGCACTTTCTTGAGAGAGCAGTGCCTAATTAATTAATTCAATATTTGGTAGCCTCTGGATGAATTCAATTCAGTGATGTGTTTCTCTCAAAATAAGTTTAAAGTTTGGTACAGTTTTTCTCTAGCCTCTTTCTCCTCCTGCTGCCCTTCTTTTAGTTTCTCAGTTATGTTTTTCTCACATAGTTTATGTTCTGGTGATTTTTAAACATCAAAAATCAGTTTGAACGTAGAACAAAGTAAATGTCTTTGGTTGTACAGATTGTAAATGTTTCCACATAAAAAATGAGATGCTTTCATTTTTTGAGTTTAAGTTAGATGTAAGCTGTATAATAAAACATAATAACTTGAATGTATAACATCCTTGTTTATACAACTGAGCTCTAAAGTTCGATATATACAGAAAGAGTTAGGTCTTAGCTGAGCAAAGCCTTTCCATTGGTTTGTTTCTGGAATATGATCTCTTCCAGTCTGTGTATCCTTATAACCTGAATCTGACTCAAATAAACCCCAAAGACAGATAGAAGCTACGAGAAGAAAGTTAACCCTACCAGAACCATGACCATAACAACTTTTCTTGGAGTGCTATCTAATACATGCTCACCAATGACATAAGCCTACTATAGGCTTTTGAACCAACAATGAGGGTTTCTAGTTTAGAGAAAGTATGGCGGGTCAGAAATGTTGGTTCATGATGCCAATTCCCAGCCATAACTCTTTCCCTTGATTTCCAGCTGGAATGTCCATAAATGTGTACATAAGAGACCAAAACTAGCATCAATCTTATAAAGATAAACAAAAACAATGTTTCAAAAATTCAGATGAAAGGAACAGTAATTGTATGGTTTTTATAGTGCAATAATGTGCCCAACCTTCATGATCCTGAATAGAAAAGACAGCCTCAAAAGGCAGCAGGTCTCTCATATACCCACTGCCTATGCCTGGTTCTGAAAGACTGGCAGAGCCAAGTCATGCAGTCTTGAATTTGGACCATCTTATAGTCTTTGGTCTGGATCTATGTTGCATGGAGAATCTACTGAAGGATTTTATGCAGGAAAATGATTTACACTTTTAAATCATCAGAAGGGCTACAATACAAAGAGTTTGTTTGGAAAGCAGCAAGAATATGTTTACGACCATTAGTAGATGAGAAAGATGATTGCCGTGGACACTGGAACAAATAGCTTTAGAAGATGTCTAGGAGGAGGTAACATGTAGAAGCTATGAAGATCAATTTTCTATATGTAGTGGCAAAGTAAGAGAAATAAAAGAAGGCAAACAATAAACATATTATTACCTAAGTGCTATTAGAAAGTTATTTAATCCAATTCAAAACTCTCCCTATTTAAAATAATAAGAGAAAAAAATGTATTAAGCAAGGAATAGAGGAAAACTGTAGAAAATATCAATCTTAAAACAATAACCAATCTCAAAACTGCCTATTCTTTTAGGATTTCATGCTTCCAAAATGACGTGTGTCCAACAATCACTGGGAAACCATGTACTGGCCATCAATCAGAAGACTATAGCGTGTACTATATTAACTGTGTAGATCAAATCTGCCTTTGAGGAAGATTGTTCAGTCTCTCCTATTTCTCTTCTATTTTCTTTTCTAGCTTAGAAAGATAAGGTCCTCTGTCTGAGGTCAGATGCTTCTCTAATAGTCTAAGCTTATCTTCTTCCATTATATTTCAATTCTTCTCTTTAGTGAAGTCAGACAAAAGTGGATTCAAATTCCACATTTTCTCCTTATTAATTATGCTACCTTGACCAGGTAATTTTACCGGAGCTTCAGTTTCACTATTTTAAAACAGGAATGGGTGAATATCTTACATTAAAACTGAAGTATTAGAATTGCTCAACAAATCATGGCTACTATTATTTCACCAACATGTTCCTCCACTAAGATATATGCAGCACAAAAGGGAATGATATTAAATTATATTAAAATCAAGTTAATATGTATCAAACTCTACCTGTCATATCATCACCTTAAGTTTTTTTTCATGAAAATTCCACGTTCTGATTGCTGTATTCTAATTACTGTTGTAGACTTGCCATCATTCTTTGATTTCCCCATCTCACAACATCTGCTCCGTTGCTAAGTCAGTGCTTCGATCTCCAAATTATTGCTTATATTTATCTCTGCATTTCCATTTTCCTTTATTTTAATTCAAGACATCATCAACTCTTTAACTCTCTGCAACTTCAAATAATTGCTGTAGACACCTAATAATTCCCCCACTTCTATTCTCTCATTGTTCCCTGACAACATCTGTTCTTCCAACTGTGGCCATGTTGTCTGTATACCATCTCAAAACATTCTCAAGTTTCTCAGTAAATAGTTAAACCCACCATTTAAGCCCCCCCCATGTTACGTTTATGTTTAATTCTTTCATTCTTATTTCCCATTAATTATTCTTCCACAAGGACGTCATAGCTCAATGACACCAGACTACCAGCTGTTTCACAAACTCCCTGAACTTTCTTCTGTTTGAGTCTTAGCTCATATTTTCTTCTACCTAGACATAATCATCTCACTAAAATCAGTGATGAATATCCAATTCCTTATTTAAGGTTAACTGAAATACCAGTTCTTCTGTGACATTTTTTTCTTTCATTTAGCACATTTGAATAATTGATTAAAGTCCAAACTTCCAAAGCACTTTGAACCTCATGTATACCGGTAATCTGAGGGATTTTCCATGTAGCTTTACAACTTATACAGTGTCTTTTCAATACAGGGTTATTAGAAAACCTGTTAGTACTCTAAGAAGTTAATCCTTTTGTGCCTCTTCAAAAATATATTCATTCCTTGGGTCAGTTTTTACCATTTAATTGGAAAAGGACATGAATGTTGTATGGAGAATGAACAGAAGTAAACCACTGTTTACTCAAACTGTTACTCAAACTATTTGTTCCCTCTAGAAATGCAGCCCTGGACTCCAAAAATATATCTCACTGTAAACAAAAGCCAACAGATTTATCTTAGAAATAGTTCTAATAGGAAGCTGTTATTAATTAAGCATCCTACTTGGGTGTACTTCTCACCCTTGTAGAGTAGGAAAAAAATTTTTTCCTCACTTATTGTTAGGTTAATGGCTGAGGCACTCATAATAAAAGTCAGATTGATAAGAGAAAAGCATGCACACTTATTTAATAAGTGTTATGTGATATGACAGCCTTCGTAAGCAAGTGAAGACCCAAAGAAATAAAGAAACCTATGTATTTTTATGCTAAGTTTGATGAAGGGTGTAGTTGTGAAGAAGTGTGATTGGACAGAGGGGATATGATTTGATGGTAATAAACTGGGGGAAAATTAGCAAAGTCTGTTTGTTCAGATTCTCCTCTGTGTGCTTGTGACTTTAGAGATAAGAATTTTTCTCCCTCCCCCGCTCCGGGGCAAGGGGTGGACACCTCTCACAGTAGGGTCTTATGATCTGCTTCAGAGGAAGATCAGATATTTGTTTTATGACCTGCCTCAGGGGAGAAGAGCCAGAGGAAGATAAGAGAAACCTTCCTGCTTCTGCTGTTTTCTCAAATGCCAGTGTGCCATATTTTGGTGCCCTGAATCTCATCACCTTATACCTCAACTGTCCTATCAAAATATTTCCCTCCTACTGACATTCTTTTGTGTAAAGATTTTTGGTAAACACATTTTCTTCATTTTCTTATATTTATTGTGGTTGTGCTGCTATTGTACACCAATGACATTTTAGTGCTCTGCATAGATGTATGTCCTGGGCACATGCCTTGCTGTCTTATTTCTACTATATTTTGATCTTTGGGGAACTTTCAGGTGCTGAAAGCAACCATTGCAAAAGTATTCCAAATATTTGAAGCAAAATAAATTATATCATAAGTAATTGCATGTTTTTAATTGGTACCAACTTAGTGAATTCCAGTTCTGGGAAAAAAGATGTGAGTTCAGTAAACATCTGAATAAAATATCTGATGATAGAGAATGATGGAAGAGAAAACCAATTGACTCTGATGAGTGCCAGTTTATCATGTCCCTTAACAAGGTGTAGACTAAGCTTGCTACATCTTCCTCTTCTCATTTCAGTTTTATTATATACTGTAATAGATAGGATTCCAGACATGAACTATTAATAATGCCAATGTTATGCATAAATAACAAACTATTCTGAAAATGTCTAGCATACACACATACCAAGTATGTTTGTTTTAATTGGTGTACTGCAGTATTTGTGGTACAATACAAGGATGAAAACTATTCAGATTAATGACTCTTTCATCTCCAATCTTGACAGGCCCTTTTTCAAATCTCCAGTATTACCCACTTAGAAAGTGGATTGATGCCAATGCTCAGAGCACTACTTCTTCCTTCAGCATACCAGATGGTACTAAAAATTCAAAATATTTCCTACCACAGCTGTATTTTTGACAACAAAATTAATACCAGCCAAAATACCACTGCTATGTGAAGGGCATAATGATCAGGCTCTTCAGTCTAATGTAACTAGCCATATTTTAGGGGATCACTAAAAAACAAAACAAACAAAACAAAATCATGATCTGATCACCTCTTGCTAGATGTCAGTTGCATCTAGTTTTCTGTCTAGCATCACAAACCAGAAGTATAACCTCCAGTCCATTTATCATGGAACAGCTGTTTCACTCAGAATGTGAATTACACCTTCCCCTGGAGCAACCATTAATCCATTAACACATTTTCACCACTAAGCTTTCCCAGAGAGCATCATATTTTCATTTTAAGCTCTGTCTTTATTTGTTTGAAGAAATAAATCTTTTAAGGGGGATCTGACTAGAAGTGAATATTGAAAATTCTTTAGGTTGAAATAAAATCTTTTTTCTTATAAGATGAAAAAGCTCTTGTGAAAAAGATGAGGACTGTGAGCCTGTTTAAAAACAGGGTTTGAAGTACATGACATGAATTCAACAGTTGGATGGCATCTATATATCAGATTTGCACATATCTACAAAAATCTTCAAAATATAGAGATTCAGAAGGCGAATATTCATCTTCAGATGATAAAGAGTGTTAGTTTAAGTATAATGTAATTAACAAAATATTAATAAACACCTTACAAGAAGATGGAATGATATAGTGACAAGGATTCTTTCCATTTACTTCAGTAAGCAAAATAACACAGTAGGTAGTTATTTCACACAGTTGTAAAAAAATAAAGAATGCAAAATTCTAAGCTTTAAAACTAATAAGTTAGGTAGATACCATCAGCTTGTCAACAGAAATTTTGCTTTAACAAAAGACTAATTGTTTGGTGAATTTTTAAACAGTGATCTGCCCTTATGGGTTTAAAATGTGTATGTCTTACTTGAAGTAAAAGCATATGGTTATGGTGGAAGAGATTTTTTTAAACTAACTCCTATCCAACAAAATCTAAAGAGAGAAGTTTGCTGAGGGGCTAACAATGTATATATTAGAAAAATGTCTTCATTTGAATTGTTGGTCATTATGAATCAGAAACATCAGACTGTCTCAGATAGACTTTTAATGATAATTAGCTGTCTCAATAAAACCCGGATTCAAAGCTAGCTGAAACTGGTTGCAAAGACAGAAATTTCTTGGTAAAATGTACAGGAAGACATTTTAAAATGTAGGGTGATAAGGAATGACCCAATCTCTCCCCACTTAGTCCCCTGAGGACCTAGAAGATACTCTCTTTTCATGGGTTTATGAAATCGACTGGTGAAGGAAACACTAACATTTTTGAAAAGTAGTTTAGTAGTTTTTTTTTTTTTTTTTAGAAATGTTGTTGCATTTGTAGTGGGCTCCCTGATTTTAATGAAGGTAGTAGGATCCCTGATGGCAGAGGCATAGAGAGAGGTACCTAAAGATAAGAAGGACAGGGAGTGTAATTACTAGAGAAAATAGCAGAGTCAACATGGTTAATCAGAAGGATTTGACCTGTGGGGATATTTGGCATGGCTAATAGATTATGGTTTCCATAGAACATTTAAAATAGATGGATAGACACTGTATTAGTTTTTTATGGTTGTTACAAAAAATTGCCACACAGTGGCTTAAAACAACATTCATTATCTTATCACTCTGTAGTTCAGAAGTTCAAAATGAGTCACACTGGATTAAATCAAGGTATTGGCTAGAGACTCTTCTGGAGACTCTAGGGAATAATCAATTTCTTTGTCCTTTCCAGCTTCAAAAGGACAACTACATTGTCTGGCACATGGCCTTTTCCTCCATCTTCAAAGCCAACAACAGTGGGTTGGCTAATTGCTGTCACATCACATCACTCTGACCTCTTCAGTCTACCTTTTCCACGTGTAAGGGCTCTTCTGATTACATTGGACCCATCTGGATATTGTCCAAAATAGTCTTCCTATTTTAAGGTTAGTTGATTAGATACCTTAATTTCACCTTTTAACCTTAATTCTCAATTTGCATTGCAAAGTAACATATTTAGAATTTCAGTGGTCAGGATTATGGAATTATTTCTTCTACCTATCACAACCACTAAAGTTCTACTTAATTATAAAACAAAATACTTCCAGTTTAGGTAAAGAGAAGTTCAGTCTACTCCAGCATAATAAAGAGTGTTGGACACTTAACCAACTTTCATACCTGAATTCATTCAAATACATAAAGTCCCTTAAATAAAATGGCAGGATATTTACTACCAAAGTAGGATTTGAGATGTTCAAGAAATTAAATCAAGTTTTGAACATAGCCCAATATACAACAGACAGTCCATCATGCTCAGTGCGACTTTGAACCAATTTGATGGTTATTCACTCAATTCTTGAAGATATGTTAGGGAATAAACATCTTCAGCATTTGTAATCTCATTTAACTGTGTGTGTGTGCATGTTAAGAGCTTTTATGAAAGAAAGGGCCAAATAGAAGTTCTTTGAGCTTCCCTGCCTTACCAAAATAATAAATCAAAATCAATATTGCATCTCTGATGGAATCATGAGACTTAAAGTCAGCATCAAAGACTGGAGAGACACAAGAGTGTCAATCTCTATAATATCGTCTTTTAACTCTCCAGTTTTCGTGGTACAAAAGACAAATTTAGGAGAATGATAATGAGTTATCAAAAGTTTAACTGAGTCATAATTTGGGAGGAAATCAATATCGCACCAGCAAATGACATACAGCTGAGATGGTCAGTGCCTTTTTTCTTAAATAGCAGACTTTTACTTGGCAAAGACAGCAGTACACCTTTATCATCTTGCTCAAGGTAATATCAGCTCTGTGGCAAAATTTACTCTTCAAGATCCTTCTCTACTTTACTGTCCTAAAGGGTATCATCATGTATTACCTTTACATGGGCCACCTGTACTGATGGGATTTTTCAGAGAAAAATTCTAATGCCTTAGAAAAAAAATGTGTGTGTGTGTGTGTGTGTGTGTGTATGTGTGTGTGTGTGTGCCAGAGAATAGGATAAAAGTACAGATCATTCACCTCAGTGAAGTTTCTTGTGGTCCAGATCAAGGCCAGATGGTATATATCTCAGACTTTGAGAGTGAAAAGGAAAAATCAAAGGTATTATGTGGGTACCTGTCGCTTACAGTGAGCCCTTAAGCAGTGCTCACAGGCTGATAAAAAATAGGCGACAGACTAGTTTTGACCTGCAGGCTACTGACTGCCAACACCTAGCCTACATGGCTGAAGTATATAAAAACATCCCCTTCAAATCTAGGAAGCTGCTGCTGTGCTATATGCTACTAAGAAAGAGACATAGTAATCAGTGAACTTCTTTGCATTTTGGAGTCAAGGTATTTTACATTGAGGTATAAAGATACAATTTTGATCTTTGACCTGAAAGGTTGCCAGTTTTGGTTGAGTACATAGAAAGAGAAAGGGCTGCAGTTTATTCAAGTTGCAATGAATTCAATCTTGCAACTCACTTGACACAGTGATTTCAGTGCTTCTCGGAGTTTTTAGCAAATTAAAAGTCCATGTGAAGCATGTGGTATAAACCAGTAGAAGAATGATAGTAGAAGGCCCTAGGATTTCAGAGCAAAGCCTTAAATTTCTTGGTAACTGACTACTTTTGAAAACCTGGTAGACATTGAAAACTAAGTGACCATGCAATTCAAGGTGCCCAGTAAGAACTAGATGTTCTCTAATCTATACAGACATAAAGTACTTCATTAACAAGTGAAAGTATTGTAGCACTATTCACAATAGCAAACACATGGAACCAATGCTGCCCATCGAAACTGGACTGGATAAAAAAATTGGAGAACATATACACAGCCATAAAGAAGGACAAACATATGAACTTAGCAGCAACTTGGATGGATTTAGAGTCGATAATACTCAGTTATCTATCACAGAAACCAAGAACAGAGTACCACATGTTCTCACTTTTGTAAGTGGACCTGAACATTTACCATAATAATATAAGAAAAGGATTGGCTATAGTGGGATACTGCCACAGGGAGAATGGGTGGTGGGGAACACAACATCGGTAAGGGCACCTGATCTCAAACCAGGCAAGGTGGGGATCAAAGGGAGACCATACTCTACCTATATGATGACCACTTGTATACGTAATCCTGAATTGTACCCTACATGTTTAAAATAAAAAAAAAAAGAAAATTGGGTCAAACAATATGTTACAAGAACATATGTGATCAACAGAGTTTATCCCCATACTTCATAATAAGTTTAAAATTTAAAAACTATGTAATATACACTATTAAAAGAAAAAAATAAAACATCATCACTGCAATAAAATTAAAATAATAGTTTCAAAAGTTTTAATACTCATTTTTCATAAAAACTCTTAGCAAATTACAAAGAAAAATAAAGTCAGTCTAATAAAAGGCAGCTATAAAAAACCGCTA
>CAUYQG010068985.1:0-15057 GCA_963574415.1 Tarsius wallacei
AAACTAAGTATCACATGTTCTCACTCATATAGTAGGCCTTGATCATCCAACGTACTACCACAAGAAAATGACTGAGGGTGGTGGGAAAATATGGGGGGGTGGGGGGCGATGGGACTAATGGTGATAAATATCTGTCTGGGGATGGGGAGACACCTCTTATCATCAAGGGTACCTGAACAAAGCATTTTTGTATGCCTAACCCCTAACTGTACCCCATAATACCATAATTTAAAAAAATTTTTTTTTAAAAATGAACTGGAAAAAAAAAAGAAAAATGATTTATAAGTAACTTTTGTAAGAAATAGAATGAAAAATCATGACTTTCACAGCAACCTGGATGGAATTGGAGTTTATAATACCGAGTGATCTCTCACAGAAACAAAGATCTGAGTATCACATGTTCTCACTCATAAGTGGACCTTGAACAACTATCATAATACTATAAGAAAAGGATTGACAGTGGGGGGAAACTATGGGGGGGCAGGGAAGGGAAGGGAGGTGGGATTAATGGTAGTCAATATCTGCCTGGGGGGGTCACACCTCATCAACAAGGGTACCTGCATAATGCATATCTGTATACCTAACCCTTAACTGTACCCCACAATTTTAAAATGAATAAAAAGTTAAAAAAAAAAAAAAGAATGTGACTCATGGCTCATGATAGCAAAGTTTAACAAAGGTATAATGAGAATCTCAGAAAGACAGAATAGAAAATACAGAGATGTTTAAAAAGATAAGGACTGAAAATTTTCCAAAACTTATGGAAGATCAATGTACAGATTTAAGAGGCACTACAAACACTGAGAGGAACTAAATACAAAATAAATTATCTAGGGACATTGTTGCAAGCCAAAGACAAAGGAAAGACTGCAAAGATAAGCCAGAGGAGGAAAAGGGCGCATTATTTTCCAAGGCATTCTAGTAAGACTAACAGCAGATTTCTCTATTTAAATGATAGAAATTAAAAGGCAATGAAATGATAATCTTTAAAATATGATGACAGAAAACAACCAACAACCTCAAGTCCTATACACCATACAAAAGTGAAGGTAGGGTAGACACGTTTTTAGACAAACAAGAACTAAAAGATTTAACTATAGCAGACTGCTACTAGAGAAAATATTAAAGGAGGTTCTTCCGGTAGAAAAATAAACACAATGATCCTAGAGGAAAATAAGGTAATATGGGAAGAAATAAAGAGCACTGGAAAGGATAGATATGTGAGTAAATCGAAATGAATATTGACTACTGAAGCATTGGTAATTTGTCTTGTAGTGTTTACTATACTTTTATAATTAAAATCTATAACAACAATGACATAAGACATAGGAAAAGTTAAATAGAAGCAAGCTGCTATAAGATTCTAGCTTTGTATGGAAAAATAGGAAAAACTAGTCACAAAAAGCAGAATTTAATATGTCAGTGATGCATATTGTAATTTATCCTGAAACCACTGAAAGTAAAATAAGAGAATGCATACTAACAAACTAAAAAATGGGCCACATAAAATAAGAATAATAATTGATTAATCCAAAATAAAGCTTTTAAGAAAGTATAATGATATATTTTTAACATAAATATTTCAGTAATTAACATTAAATTTTAATGGACTAAATAATCCAATTAAAGGAGATGTTAATTCAATTTAATTAAAAATATCCAACTATATGCTGCTTATAAGACACAGACCTTAATGTAAAAGTATAGAAAAGGTGAAAGTAAAAGAGTGAAAAGGTATCCAAGAATATACCAAAGACAATGTTGCTATCCAAATATCAAACAAAGCAGACTCAACTGAAAGAAATATAATAGAAACAAAACTCCATATAAAAATATTTTTAAAAACATTTTTCACAATGGTCCTAAACTGAAACTCACCCAATTATTCAGCAGTATAACAAACATATTTTGACAGTTATAAAATGGAACATTACACAGTCATTAGAATGAGCAAACTTCTGCTAGACACAAAATTACAGATTAATTTTGCAGATAAAATTTTGAATAAAAGAAGTCAGAAACAAAATGGCGCATACAGTGTGACCTTATTCATCAAAAATTCAAATAGGAAAAACTAATGAATGGTGATAAAAGTCAAAATAATGGCAATTTTTGAAGGAGGTTATGATGGAGAAAAAACACAGAAATCTTCTAGGCTTCTAGATAATGTTTTACATATTGGTTTGGCTCATGGTCCACCACTGAGCATTCAACAAGCAATACACTTACGATTTGTGCACTTTTATGAGCATACGTTTTACTTCAATTAAATGTTTTAAAATAGAAAATATAATCCCATATGATATACCAACCTATAAAAGAGGATATATGATTCATTTATGAACATTTAAATCATTAATAATAACAATAAACACTTAAATAGTCCTGTCTGGAAAGACAAATACCACATGTTCTCATTTATATGTAGAAGCTGAAAAATTTGGTCTTTGGAGATAGAGAATAGAATGTTAGGTACCAAAGGCTGGAAAGGGTGTGGATGAGAGATGGGGAAATGAAGAGAGGTTAAAGAGTGGGTACAAACTTACAGTTAGGTAGAAGAAATCAATTCTAATGTTTAATATCAGACTAGTGTGACTATACAACATACTGCATATTTCAAAGTAGCTAGAAGAAAGGACTTGAAATGTTATCATGGTTCTGGAGACTGGGAAGTTGAAGAGCATGACATCGGTGCCTGGCAAGTGTCATCATCTAATGGCAGAAGGACAGAAGATGAAAGCCAGAAGTAAGTGGTCAAGACAGAGAGAAAATAATGGCCAGACTCTTTTTTTCCCCAGGATCCCACACCCAAATAACTAACCCACTCTGATGATAACAGCATTAATCCATTCATAAAGGTGGAACCCTCATGGCCTAATCACCCCTTAAAGTCTCCAGGTCTTAATACTGTACCAATGGTGGCAGGGTCTGGGGAAGGGGTGGTAGGAACCAGGTCCAGCCAGGAAGGTGGCAAGAAGAAGCCCCTGAAACAATCCAAGAAGCAGGCTAAGGAGATGGACGAGGAAGATAAAACTTTCAAGCAGTAACAAAAAGAGGAGCAGAAGAAACTCTAGGAGGTAAAAGTGAAGGCCCGCAGGAAAAGGCCCCCTAGCCACAGACGGAATTAAGAAACCTGGCAAAAAGTAAGCTTTTCCTTGTTCCTGAAGCGATGGTGACTTTTGATTCCATTCATATTTAGACATCTATATTCCCTGGCATAACTTCTTTTGCTACCTATAGCTACAATGAAGTGTTGTCTTGAAGCCTGTTGTACATTTAAGAATAAACTTTTATTTTAAAAAATTATCATTAAAAAATACTATACCAACAACAATTAAGTTTCCAACACATGAACTTGTGGGGGGCACATTCAAAGGACAGCAGGAAGGTTAAGTAACTTGCCTTGAAAGATACACAGTCAGTAGGTGCCACATTCTTTCTCCCCCTTCCTTCACCTCTCCTCTTCTCCTCTGTATCTTCTCCCCACTCCTTTCTCTGTTGCATATTATAATCACAATCAATTGGAGAGATTTTTAATAATTACATTGTCCGGGCTGAAGTTCAAACCAATTAAATCAGGATTTCTAGGGTGGGCCACAGGCAACAGTATATTAAAAAGAAAAACAACCCCTTGATAAATATATATTTGTTTATCATTTTAAATGCATGGGAGTTAAAGCTTAAAGGGTCGAAGTCATAACTAATAAGCAGGGGAAATTAATAAGTGGGGAAATCAAAATTTGAACCCCAGTATGTCAAGCTCTAGAATTTAAGTACCATCACTTTTCAATGACCAGGAACTTATAATTCTCTTCCAGGTACCCAAGCCTCCACCTTAAAAGTATTAGCCCCAAAAATTTGCGGGGGAGAGGGCAGAGGTAGAGAACTGGCATTTATCAGGTTTTCTTAGCTTTCTTAATCACAAAAAAACCTGTAAACAGATAGTCACTTACACCAAAAAACAAATACCAAGGATGAGACCGTAGGAGCAGGACATAAGTTTGACCTCTGTTTCTGTATGATGCCCATGCTTCAGACCACTATAACCAGGTCCTTCAATGACTAACCCTCTTCAACAGGCACCCAAAGTTTGGCTTTTACTGACCTCTCTTCAAAGTAAGTGACTAGATTTCACTAAGACTCTAATACGCACTTTCATTGGGTGATACTCAAGTGGGCAAGGTAAACATTTTCTAACACAAAAATATTATAATCATGTGACACTGGCAAAAGCATTCTAAGAAATAATTCCTTGAAAATTACTATTATCCAAATCTCAGTATGGGATAGAGAAAAACAACAATGTTTGCACAAGCTTTTCAATTAAGGGTACTACAGACGCTATCTATAACCATAAAAGAAACAAATATATGCAGTTCTTTTAACCATATACTCAAAGCCACAAAATGGATTTTGAGTGTAAACTAAAGCAGAAAAACTGCAGGGTGTCTGCTATGACTTACCTGGTTACATTAGTGAGATGTAGGGAATGAAGTCTAAAAGTTCCTTTGGAGTACACTTCACTAGAAAATGTGTTTACTCCTAGCATCTTGTGTCCACTTACCAGTTCCCTAAAAGGTCTTCTTAAAATCTAAAATACCATTCACACCATCCCAACATCAACTTCCCTGAGCCACTCACTGCTTTGAAATTCAAATGAAGTTGGCAAAGCCATATTCCACACGCGGTGGAAAAGCCCAGCATTGATCCCCACCTCTGCGGAGATTCTTAAGATGTCAGAAAAGGGTTGTTGCAATCACTAAATTATTTTCGACTCAGAGTCCCAATATTCTAGTGAGAAAATTTAGTTTGTGAATAAACTCACTCTTTGCCCATTTTTGCACTGATCTCCATCCCTTAACCCAGGCTACATGAGTGTCATACTTGTATTGAAAGCTTGGCACAATGAAGAGGGTTTTATCCCACAGCACTGCCAAAAATCTAGCAGCAAAGTACCTGGCTGTCTTAAAATTCTGTCAATCTCTCTGTCTGCCAACAGAATTTCTCATGGACCACCTCACACAGCCCCATTTTCTCTCTTATTCCTCATTCTAGTCCTTCCTTTGCTCCATGCAAGCCATAATTCCCAAATTATTATTGATCTCTTTTGCAGATCAGTTTTTACAACCTCCTTGTTTCACGGTCTCCTTTCTGACTATTCCTTATCATCTCTCCACCTTCCAAATGCAAGTTGGAAGTATGGATCAAGTTACTTTGCTAAATGATGGCAGTTCTTTTCCTCAAAGAAATTCTGCTGCGAGATTTCAAATTTTTACCATGCTTCAATCAAATGATATAAGTTATCACCTATTTCTAAATTCAACCAGTAGATGATACCTCATATCTGCCAGGCACTGATGTACTGAGACATATAGTGGGTAGTCAATGAATAAGACAATGTTCCTAATTTCATCAAGCTCCCAAGATGGGCTCGATAAATGTTCATTTGTTTGGAAAAATACAGTAAAGTTTTCTGCACTTATGAATGAATGAAGGCATTATTTCCACATCTGTGATTTGGAACACAGAATTTTATACATAACAATAATTCCTCCTCTTCTTTTTAGGATATGTACCTTGGTCCTCTTGTTCCATAATTAGAGGAGACCACAAGCTACAGAAGCAATGCTTTTAAGCAATATGTACTTTTAAATCTGCTCCATCAAGATAACCAACACTCTCCACTTCCTCCACAAAACATACTGACTGCTCTCTACAGAAAGCAGAATGCTTATGGCTCACAGGAAACTCTCATTCTTCTGCTAGATTAACCAGCCAACTACCAATTCTAATTATATCAGATAAGAAGGCTTTTACTGTATTCTTCCAAATAAAAACAGTTTCTCCCAAGTGGAAATCTAAGGCAAGCTGTTGAAAAATAAGTAATTCTGTTTTCTTCCTATCACATGCAGATGACTGGATGCCTCAGAAAGACTTTTCCAGGACTACATAAAATTCACCTCCTTCTGTTTCAGAGTTTGACTGCAATCTTCTTTTGCAGAAAGGAAATGTACGTCATTGTTATCAGTTGTATCAGCTACCTATTTCTGAGAAACAGTCTCCTAATACTCAGTGGTTTAGAAAAACAAGTTTTTATTATTGTCCAAGAGTCTGTGGGTGAGCAGGAAGTTCTACTAATCTGGGCAAAGCTTGGGTGAGCTCCTCCACCATCTGCAGTCAGCTGGCAAGGTCATACGGTACTGGCTGGTCAAGGATAGCCTACATGTCTTGTGATTTGTTGGCTCTTGGTTGGAGTAAAGAAACCCATCGAACTTTGTGAATCTCTATATCCATCAGGCTAGCTCGTCACAGCTGGGTAGATTCCAAAAATGAAAGTAGGAAGTACAAGTCTTATTAAGGTCTAGATTCAAAGCTGACACACTGTTGCTTTCAACATATTCTAATGGCCCCTGTAATTTACAAGGTGTTATAGGCTAAATTGTATCCCCCCTCAAAATGCATATGTTGAAGCCCTAACCCCCAATGCAGATGTATTTTGAGCTGGAATCTTTAAAGAGGTATTTAAGATTCAATGCAGTCATAAAGGTGGGGTCCTAAGCTAACAGAGTTTGTGTCCTTGTAAGAGAAAGAAGAGATACAGGAGTATGTGCCTACAAGGAGCCCCCAAAAAACTGAATTATCTTTTTCTGGAGGGAGGGCCCCTTGTACATTCAGAATTTGTCCCTCCAGATCAAACAGTCAATTAAAGTTTTTATCTGGATATTTTGAGAAGGTTGTGCCACGATTTGCAGAAGAAATATCCTGAGTTGTGGCAAAGAGGTGACTGGTTCTTCCACCATGACAGCGTACCTGCCCATACCATGCTGAGTGTTCAGCTATTTTTGACCCAAAATGGCATGAACTCCATGTTCCACCTTCCCTCCCTATTCACTCGATCTCATCCCAAGTGACTTTTTTTTTTGTTTCCCCAGATGAAAAAAGTCCTCAAAGAAAAATATTTTTTAGATGTGGAAGAGGTGAACGAAAAAACAGCAGAAGCACTCAGGCATTCAAATTGACAAGTTCAAAAGCTGTTTTGAGCAGTGGAAAAATCATCCCAGTAGGTGTATTGCATCAAACTGAGAATCCTTGGAAGATGACTGAAGTTTAAACATTTAAGAATAATATTTTTTATAAATAAATTCTGGTTTTTTGTGGGTTCCCCATGTATGCACACAAAGAAAAGGTCACATGAGGCACACAGAGAAGGAGCCTTCTGCAGACCAGATATTGGCCTCATGAGAAACCAAACCTGCTGACACCTTGCTCTTTGGATTTCCAGCCTCCAGAACTGTGAGAAAATAAATTTCTGTTGTTTAAGCTATCCAGCCTGAGGTATTTTGTTATGGTATCTTTAGCAAACTCATATACAAGGTAAATCCAAATTTAAGAGGTAGAGAAACAGATTTCATAGATTTATAAAAGGAGCTACAATGTTATATTGCAAAGGCTGTGAATACAGGTAAGGATGGAAAATCAAAGCCATAATCGTAATCCATGTATCACATTGACTGAGGCAGCATTATCTTTGTATTGTATCTAAATTTATCTGTAAATTTTAGTATTCAGAAAGAAAATCAGTGGGTTCCCTCTGGACATAAAAAAATTATGAAAGACAGTTGTTTTCACTCAAAGCATCAAAACAAGTCACTTACAAGCTATATTAAAGAGCTGAGAATATATATGATAAAATGTCTTCCTAAGGTTTTCTAATCCAATATAATGGCTATAGCTACCACCTGCAGAAGACTCAGAGGCAGGAAATCAGGACTGAAAAGTATCCTAGCTCTGCAAGCAGGGAGTAGGACAGAAAACAAAGCGAACTCTCCAGAACTCAACAAGCTAGAAAGCTGGTGGTAGAGTAAAGAAAGACCTACCTCCTCCAGTTCTGAAAGCCGAGAACTTGCTCATGAAGCACAGAGAGATTGGTGTACTCTTACTAGACTCATATCCCAGGTCCTGCTGAAGAAAGGTCTTCATCCTATACTCAAATCACTTAAAAATCAAGGGTTAATTGAATCTAACAAAAACTGCAACAAAGCCAAAACTAAGCTCAACTACATATTGGATTAAATCAGTCCCTACCCCAGTCATCTGACATAAGAATAACCATCATAATCTTGAGCAAAAATAATAAAGCTGGAGGGATCACATTACCCAATTTCAAAATACACTATAAGCAATAGTAACCCAAACAATGTGGTACTGGCACAAAAACAGACCCATAGACCAATGGAACAGAATGAAGAGCCCAGAAATAAATTCATACATTTATGGTCAATTAATTTTTGACAAAGAAGCCATGAACACACAATGGGGAAAGAACAGCTCTTCAATAAATAGTACTGAAAAAACCGAATACCCTCATGCAAAAGGATGAAATTGGACCATGATCTCACATCATATACAAAAATCAATTAAAAATGGATTAAATTAGCCAGGCGTGGTAGCGCGCGCCTGTAGTTCCAGCTACTCGGAAGGCTGAGGCGGAAGGATCGCCGGAGCCCAGCAGGTTGAGGCTGCGGTGGCCGGGAGCGGCCACAGCACTCCAGTCTGGGTGACAGAGTGAGACTCCAACTAAAAAAAAAAAAAGAAAACAAAAGACTGTAGTCAAAGACTATTGTATCCAGCAACATGTTATTCAAATTTGAAAGAAAGATAAAGTCTTTTACAGACAGAAGCTGAGATAATTCACCACCACCGGATCTGTCTTGCCACAGAGGAAGACAATAAGAAAGGAAGAAAGGAAAAGAGGGCTCTGGAAACAATCAGAAAACAAGGAACAAAATGCCAGTAGTACTTACCAGTAATGATATTGAATGTAAATGGTCTTAATTCTCAAATTAAAAGGCATAGAGTGGCAGTCTTCAAGAAGCCCATTTCACTTTTTTGTTTTTTGTTTTTTTGAGTTTTAGTCTCACTCTGTCGCCCAGGCTGGAGTGCAGTGGCACACTCACGGCCACCCCAGCATCAACCTGCTGGGCTTAAGAGATCCTTCCGCCTCAGCCTTCCAAGTAGCTGGAACTGCAGGTACATGCTACCACACCCAGCTAATTTTTTATTTATTTATTGTAGAGACGAGATCTCGCCAAGTTGCCTGGGCTGGTCTCGAACCCATGGACTCAAGCAATCCACTCGCCTCAGCCTTCCAAAGTGCTGGGATTACAGGCTGAACCACCGAGCTCGGCCCCATTTCACTTATAATGACATAAATAGACTGAAGGTAAAGGAGGGGGAAGATATTTTGTGAACTGGAAACCGAAAAAGAACAGGTATAGAATTCATATCAGATAAAATAGATTATAAATCAAAGACTGTAAAAAAAGACAAGGAAGGTCACTACATAATGAAAAAATGGTCAGTTCAGCAAGAGGATATAACAGTTATAAATATTTATACACCCAACATCAGAACTCCTAAGTATTTAAAGCAAACAATAATAGATCTAAAGGGAGAGACACGCTGCAATACAATAATAGCAGGGAACTGTAACACCTCACTCTCAGTAATAGACAGATCATCCAGATGGAAAATCAACAAAGAAACAGTGGAGTTAAACTACACACTAGACCAAATAAGCCTAACTGACATTTACAGAACATTTTACCCAACTGCTGCAGAATATACATTATTTTCATCAGCACATGGAACATTCTCCAAAATAGACCATATCTAAAACTGCAAAACAAGTCTGTACAAATTCAGAACAGTAGAAACCATATCTCTGACCACAATGGAATAAAACTAGATATTAATAATAAGAGGTACCTTGGAAAATATACAAACACATGGAAATTAAACAACATGCTTCTGAGTGACCAATGAGTCGATGAAGAAAATTAAAAGGCCATTAAAGCTGGGGGTGTGACTCACATTTCTAATTCCAGCACTTTGGGAGACCTGTAATCCCAGCACTCACTTGAGGTCAGAAGTTGGAGACCAGCCTGGGCAGCATAGCAAGATTCTGTCTTTACAAAAATTAAAATAAAATACTAAAATTAGCCAGGTGATGGTGGCTCAAGCACCATCAAGCCCAGCACTTTGGGAGGCCAAGGCAAGAGGATTGCCTGAATCCATGGGTTTGAGACCAGCCTGGGCAACGTGGTAAGACCTCATCTCTACAACAAATAAAAAAATTAGCCAGGGGTAGTAGTGTGTGCCTGAAGTTCCGGCTACTTGGAAGGTTGTGGCGGAAGGATTGCCAGAGCCCAGTAGGTCGATGCTGGGGAGGCCGTGAGCGTGCCACTGTACTCCAGCCTAGGCATAAGAGTGAGACCCCAACTAAAAAAAAAAAAATTAGATGTGGTAGCACACACCTGTAATCTCAGCTGTTGGACACTTGATGGAGGGATCACATTACCTGACTTCAAATTATACTACAAGGCTGTAGTTACCAAAACAGCATGGTACTGGTACAAGAGCAGACATATCAGCCAATGGGATAGAATAGAAAATCCAGAAATAAACCCAAATACCTACAACCAACTGATCTTTGACAAAGCAAACAAAAACATACACTGGGGAAAAGACACCCTATTCAACAAATGGTGCTGGGAAAATTGGATAACTGCATACAGAAAGATGAAACTAGACCCCTATCTTTCTCCATATACAAAAATTAACTCAAGATGGATGAAAGACTTAAATGTCAGACCTGAAACCATAAAAATCCTAGAAGAAAACCTAGGAAAAACTCTTAGACATTGACCTAGGCAAAGAATTTATGGCTAAAACCCCAAAAGCAAATGCAACAAAAACAAAAATAAATAAATGGGACTTAATTAAACAAAAAAGCTTCTGCTCAGCAAAAGAAATAATCAACAGGGCAAATAGACAACCTACAGAATGGGAGAAGATATTCACAAACTATGTATTTGACAAAGGACTAATATCAAGAATCTACAAAGAACTCAAACAAATCAGCAAGAAAAAAGAAAAAAAAAACCATTAAAAAGTGGGCAAATAACACATACAGACATCTCTCAAAGAAGATATACAAATGACCAACAAACATCTGACAAAATGCTCAACATTACTCATCATTAGGGAAATGCAAATTAAAACCACAATGAGATACCACCTCACACCAGTCAGAATGGCCATAATTAAAGAATAAAAAAATAACAGATGCTGATGTGGATGCAGAGAAAAGGGAACACTTATACACTGTTAGTGGGAGTATAAATTAATAAGTCTCTAATGGAAAGTGGTATGGAGATTACTCAAAGAACTAACAGTAGATCTGCCATTTGATCTAGCAATCTCACTACTAGATATCTACCCTAAGGAAAAGAGGTTGTTATATGACAAAGACACCTGCACCTGCATGTTCATTGTAGCACAATTCGCAATTGCAAAGATGTGAAATCAGCCTAAATGTCCATCAACTGATCAGTGGATAATGCAAATGTGGCATATATATACACCGTGAAATACTACATAGCCATAAAAACAGAATGAAATCATGTTCTTTGCAGCAACAGGGATGGGGCTGGAGATCATCATCCTAAGTAAATTGACTTAAACACAAAACCAAACACCATATGTTCTCACTCATATGTGGGAGCTAAACAGTCACAAAGATGGAAATAATAGACACTAGGGACACTAATAAGAGAGGTAAGAGGGGAGTTAGGGTTCAGAAAATACATATGGGGCACAATGTTTACTATTTGGGGAGTGAGCCACCTGAGACCCAATCCCCTTGACTACACAATATGTCCATGTAATGAATACACATGTGTATGCCCTGAATCTAAAATTTAAAAAAATTAAAAAGAAAAAAGAAATACAAAATACCAAAATCTATGGGATATGGAAAAGGTAGCACTAAGAGGGATGTTTATAACAATGAATACCTTTATCAAAAAAGTAGAAAGCCTTTAAATAGGCAATCTAATGATAGAACTTCAAGGAACTAGAAAAGAAGGAAAAAATCAAACCCCAAATTAGTAGAAGGAAATAAATGATCAAGATCAGAGCAAAACTAAATGAAATTGAGACTAAAAATAATACAGACCAATGAAACAAAAAGTTGTTTTGGGCTTTTTTTGAAATGATAAATAAAATGGACAAACATTTAGCTAGACTAGGAAAAAAGAGAGAAGACCCAAATAAAATCAGAAACAAAAAAGGAGACATAAGTGAGACTTCAGAAATACAAAAGCATTATTAGAGATTATTATGAACAACGATATACCAACAAATTGGAAAATCCAAACTCCATAGATAAATTCCTAGACATATACAACCTACCAAGTTTGAACTCTGAAGAAAAACTCAACAAACCAATAATGAGTAATGAGAGCAAAGCTGTAATAAAGGCTCCCATCAAAGAAAAGCCCAGGACTCGATGCTTTCACTGCTGAATTTTACCAATTATCTAAAGAATGAATACCAATCCTACTCAAACTCATCAAAAAAGTTGAAGAGGAGGAAATACTTCCAAACTCATTCTATGAGGCCAGATTACCCTGATACCAAAATTAGACAAGGGAACAGAAAAACAGAAAACCACAGGCCAATATCATAGACACAAAGATCCTCAACAAAATAGTAGCAAACCAAATTCAACAATACATTAAAAAATCATTCATCATGATCAAGTGGGATTCATCCCATGAATGCAAGGATGAATATCAATGTATGAAAATCAATAAATATGATACATCATACAAACAGAATCAAGAACAAAAACTATATGACTATTTCAATAGATTCTGAAAAAGCATTTGATAAAATTCAGTATCCCTTAATGATAAAAACCCTCATTAAAATGGGCATATAAGGAACATACCTCAAAATAATAAAGGCCATCTATAATACACTTCTGGCTAACATCATACTGAACAGGGAAAAATTGAAGGCCTTTCTTCTAAAGACTGGAACAAAACGGTTTGTTACTATTATTCAACATAATGCTGGAAGTGCTGGTCAGAGCACTTAGGTAGGAGAAAGAAAAAAATGCCATCCAAATTGGAAAGAAGTCAAATTAGCTTTATTTACAGACAATATAATTTTATACCTAGAAGAACCTAAAGAGTATACCAAAAAAACTGTTGGCACTGATCAACAAATTCAGTAAAGTTGCAGTATACAAAATTCAGCACACAAATATCAGTAGCATTTATATATGCCAATAGTGACCAATCTGAAAAAGAAATCAAGAAAGCAATCCCATTTATAATAGCTACAAAAAATATAATATCTAAAAATCAATATAACCAAACAAGTAAAAGATCTATGCAAGGAAAACTATAAAACTCTGATGGAGGAAATTGAAGAGGACATACAAAAATGGAAAGACAGTCCTTGATCATGGATTGAAAGATAAATATTGTTGAAATACTACCCAAAGCAATGTGTAGATTTGATGCAATTCCTATCAAAATATTAATGACATTCTTCACAGAAATAGAAAAAATCGTCCTAAAATTTGTAAGGAACCACAAAAGACTCCAATACCCAAAGCAACCCTGAGCAAAAGAACAAGCTGAAGACATCACACTAACCTGACTTCAATTAAGATGTCCATCTTGAGGTGGGGAAGATGGCGGCCGAGCCAGTCAGACTATGTGAGTCCCCGTGTGAGTGAGTGAATGTATGGAAAATTTTGTGTATGTGCTGGTGAGCGAGTGGGTATGTGAGTGGCTGACTGAGTGAGGGCTAGGGAGCTAGAGGCCAGGGCTCCCCTGGTGCAGGGGCTGGTCTCACAGCATCTGGACTTGGACTCTAGTGATTCCTGGGATGCAGAAGCCAAGTGCTATTTTCTCTTTCTTTCTTTTAAATCAACAAACCCTCCCACACTGGGAGAGACTGTCTAAGTGGGGCTTGTGAGCAGGTGGCCAGGCCCCTTGTGCAACAGCAGGTGCTGCAGCTTCTCTGCTTTGCCCCTGGCTCTTCCCAGGTTGCAGAAGTGGAGCACCATTGTTACTTCAAAACAGACAGAAGTTTTCCTTTGGAAAAGGGGCAGGGAGACACTATTGCCCCAGGTACTCCCTCATCATTGAAGCAGGAGAGAGACTGCTCCAGGCTTTGCCTCATCATTTCAGCACCTTGCAGGGTGCTGGAAAGGACTGCAGACGGAGTCCAGAGGCAAGTTCCCATGGAAGAGGACGAGAAAGGCAACCCACCACCATATTGAAAACAGGGCAGGAAAGTGCTCCAACTTCCTCACCACAGACCAACAGGTCTGGTCTCTGTGACTGGCGGATCAACTACTCAGGGCTTGATCGTGGCCCAAAGGGAATATCCTGAGAGCACAAACTTCAGAGTCATCTGACGAGTGCTGAGTTCCAGGCGCCCCACCCCCTACCCTGATCCAGCTGTGGGACAAAGGGTGTGGCCAGAAAAGGAGGAGGAAGAACTCTAAAGAGATCAGTGCACCCCATTCCCCACTTTATTCGAATTTCAAAAACTACAAGAGACAGCAAAGCCTCCCATCCACCATCCTATTTCATAAAAGAACAAATCCAGAGCCTGGATCAGGGAAGAATAGAAATCTGAGCAAACGTCAGAAAGGAAAGCCTCTCCCGCTGACACTGAATAACAGAACTAAAGAGAAAAACAAGAGATCTGTCACAACTGAGGAAAAGCCAAAGGAAGACCTCAGGCAATTTCAAGTGTACCAAAGACAAAACTCCTGAAAAATCAGACCTTGGTGCCCAAACAATAGAAGTCACCAAAGACTGTCCCCATAATATGACAGGGATTAGGGAATGGTTGGAAAGAGTGAATAGGACTCAAGAAAGACAAGATGCAACACTGAAAGAACTTGTAACAGAGATTTTGGCAATAAAAAATTTCATCCAGAAAATAAATAACAAGATGACAAGCATGGAAACCAGAATTAATCTAGCTGAAGAAAGAAACTCAGAACTTGAAGACCAGAACATGGAATTAACCTGATCTGTAAAAAACAGAGAGAGAAGAGTCTGAAAGAAAGAACAAAGCCTACAAGAGATATGCAATTATATCAAGAGGCCAAATCTACGCCTGATTGGTATCCTAGAAGAAGAAAGGGAAATGGAGAACAACTTGGAGCAAGTATTCTGGGAA
>CAUYQG010068986.1:0-53324 GCA_963574415.1 Tarsius wallacei
GTGTGTGTGTGTGTGTGTGTGTGTGTATTATTTGTTTTGCTACCTTTTGAGAAGATATTTAAGCATTTTTGATTTATATGAGATAGTGAAGACTTGAATTAGTTACATGCCTGGAAGAGTATCTGCAGCTGAAATGGCACAATTAAGACAGGGACTTGTTTCCCAATGCCATTGTGTCATCTTAATCTTTTGTAATTTAAGTACAAGGGAATCAGGTGCAAATTCAGACCAGTAATCCTTAGGAATTGTGCATTGTATGGACATTCCTTGAAATGTTTGCAGAGTAATTAAGAAGGCTTGCATATTTTAAAGAGATTCAAAAGTATGTTTTAAGAGATTTAGAATTCCACCGTGTTTTTCTGAAATCAGTTTTTAGACTTTTTCCCCTTTTCTGGATTTCTGGTCTTTGACATTCTACATTTGCAATTGACTGTGTAATATGGGAAGATTCTGTGGGCAAATCACCTTGGATGGAGGGATGTTTGATCAGTTCAACAAACATATTGAACATCTTTGGTAGGTCAAGCACTCTGCAGGGCACAGAATAATATGAAGATGAGGAAGAAAGTTTCTTGACCTCAGGGAATTCCTAATCGAATAGAGGCGGCATAAATAGACTAACTTTATAACAAAAGGTGGAATAAAGTTAGTGTTGACTAGGTGTGTACATATCATGATGGAGAACCACAGAAAGCCTTGTGGGGTGGTAGCTTCTGAAAGTGGGCCTTTTGAAGAAAGAGATTTTGACCCACATAGAATTTAGGAAAGTCATAATGAGTTGGTGGTTGGAGTGGGGGTGATGGACAGATTTGTGAGAGTCTGGGGTACTGCCAAGTAGTTGTCTCCTCACTGCTCTTGGGAACTTAGCTGGCTACCAAGAACGTGGGAGTAGATTTTGAGTTTTGAGGCCTATGTGCTGTGCTTGCAAGCTGTCGAGCCTCAGTGGAGCTAGAACACTCAAACTAGAGGAAGATACAATTCAGTCCAATTTCTGCACATGCTGTCTTTCATTGACTATACGAACCCATCAATTGCAAAACACATCATTATCTTACATACTTCAGAGAAAAGACCTGCTACCAATTCAACTCTGACACATTTTCAATTATAAAGAACACCTCAATTTCAGTGAGGTTAGCAAATGTGCATGTCAAAATCAGAAAAATACCATACATTAAGAAAAAGTTAATTTGGCCGTCTGATCACCTACATCTAAAACACATCGTCTCTCCTTTTCAATAATAACAATAATAAAACTATAAAGTTTATCATTTAGGCATGTGGCGAGAAACCCCGTAGTGAATTGATGACCTTTTGGCTTCTATTAAAAGAAAGAAAAAAACAACAAGAAAAGGTACAGAGATTTCCATTTACCCCTGATCCTGACACATGTATGCCTCCCCCCGATCAACATGCCCCACTGTAGTGGTGCATTTGAAATATGTATTGACACATCATTATCACTCGAAGTTGATAGTTTACGTTAAGGTTCACTTTCTTTTCTTTTCTTTTCTTTTTTTTTTTTTTTGAGTTACAGTCTCTGTGGTGCCATCATGGCTCCCTGCAGCCTCGACCTCCTGGGCTCAGTCAATCCTTCCACTTCAGCCTCCTGAATAGCTGAAATTACAGGCTCATGCCACCACTCCTGGCTAATTTTTTGATTTTTTTTTTTTTTGTATAAATGAGATCTCACTATGTTGCCCTGGCTGGTCTTGAATTTCTAGATACAAGCAATTCCTCCACCTCAGCCTCCAAAACTGCTGGGATTACAGGCGTGAACTACCGTGCCTGACGGATTCACTCTTGATGCTGTACATTTTATAGGTTTGGACAGAGGTGCAATGACACATGTATCCACAATTATAGTATCATACAGAGTGTTTTCTCTTTTTTTATTTTAAAGATGTGGGGTATAATTCAGGGTTGGTACATAAGTGGTCATCGTACAGGTGAAGTTTGGCTCTTCCATTGGTCTTCACCTCGCCTGGTTTGGATCAGGTACCCTTATTGATGTTATGTGACCCCCCTTCCCCTGGCAGTGATCCACTACTGTCACTCTTTTTCATTTGTATTATGATAAGTGTTCAGGGTCCACTTATGAGTGAGAACATGTGGTTACTCAGTTCTGTGTTTTTATGATCACTGAGTATGATAGACTCTAAATCCATCCAAGTAGCTGCAAAGTCCATGATTTTGTCCAAGTATGGCTGTGTAATATTCCATCATCATACTGAGTATTTTCACTACCCCCAAAATTATCTGTGTTCGTTCCAGCCATCCCCAATTCTTGGCAACCACTGACCTTTTTATTGTCTCCATAGTTTTGCCTTTTCCAGAATGTCATATAGTTGGAATCATGTAGTATGTAGCCTTTTTTCACTTCATACTATGCATTTCAGTTTTCTTCATAACTTTTAATGACTTGATAGTTCATTCTTTTTACTACTGAAGTACATTCCATTGTCTGGATGTACCAGAATTTATTATGTATCCATTCACCTACTGAAGGACATCTTGGTTGCTACTAAGTTTCGTTAATTATGAATAAAGCTGCTATGAACTAATATTTATTGGGCAACTACCAGATGCCGGGTACTGATCTCAGTTCTGGGGTCACAGTGGTGAGCAAGATAAGTGTATCATGCCATCATGCTGTTTATGAGTGAGACAATAGTCATAAGAGCCACACGGATAGGTTAGTTATGAAATGCATGAATGATGTAAAGAATGATCCTGTGCGATGAAATACCCAAGAGACCTGATTTAGATTGGAGAATTGGCAAAGGCCACTTGAAGTCAGTGAAGGTCTGCTTGAGGAGTGGTTCTTGAGTCAAGCTGAGGAATGCAGAGAAACATGTGAGGAAAGCCTTAAGGCTGGGAAGAGTAGGGCACGTTTGAGGAAGCAGAACAGGGCAGCGTGTCTAGAGAACTAGGGTGGGGTGGGGGGCAAAGGTGGTGTGAGAAGCTGGGGCTGTGGGTAGACACTGACTCATGGAAGACCCCAGAGATCAGGTTAGGGGCTCATACTTCATTTAAAAAGCAGTGGAAAGTGGTTGAGGGGTTTTGAGCAAGGGAGAGACATGATCCGATGTACACTTTCAGATGCTCCCTCTGACTGCTGTGGAATGAGCCTATTGGAGTGAGGCAAGAGGAAAAGCAAGACTCCAGCTAGACAAGGCTGACTTAGGCCAGGGGTTGAGATATATTTAGGTCAGGGAAGCCATGCCAGGTAACTCTGGGGTCACCAGTTATATCCTTGTCCATCCTTGCATTTGGGCAGAGTACATCCTGCTTGGGGTAGAATCATCATGACTGAATGGTAAGGTGTGAGGGGAAGAGTCAAGTTTGCCTCCCAGCCTTTTGTCCTGGCACCTGGGTGGTTGGGAGTGATAGGAAGACAGTGAGGCGCAGGTGGTGGCCAATGGGGTATGCATGAAGCTTCAGTGTTGGACAGTTGGATTGAGGTACTTATAGGATATGCAAGTAGAGCTGTTGGGGATGCCACATGGGTCCAGAGATCTGGGCTAGAGAAAGAAACAAAGAGGGGTGTTAGCAAGCCTTTCATCAGGTTCTCTAGGTGTTTTCCTTGGGGGAAGTTAGGTCACAGAATGTAGCGCTCTTGGTCCAGTACCTTAGTTCCCAAGCAGTGCCTCCATTTCCTGCTTTATTGTCTGTCTCTACTGAGATCCACTAAGATACAAGGTCTTGAGGAGATTATCTCTGCCTCTTTTCCAGATCCACTAATCCACTCATTTTCATCTCTTCATCAGACATCTCTCTATCTGTATTTCAAATCTATGCTGAGCTATAATATGAGAAAGGAATATCCGATAGTCAGAGTTGCCCCGTAATAGAATATGAGGCCTGGCGAGGCCATGAGGTTTTCAACTGAAAGCTGGTGGCAGCTGCTAAGGAGTAGTTCAGCCTGTTGGACTAGGTCACCACACAGAACTTTTTGTTCAATGACTAAAAATCATTTCCCATTTTTAGTCAAGCTCCTTCCCACTTGAGGGCTTTGGCTTGTGCTGTGTCCCTCTTTTTGGAATGATCAATTGCTCACCTGTTCCTTCCTTCCCTCCCCATGCTGTCATCCTCACCCTCAACCATCTTCCTGTCCAATTCCTTTTTACCCTTCTGGTCTCAGCTTGAAGTTTTTCTCCAGTGGGGACACTTGTCCTGGTCCCTTTATCCAGGTAAAGGGTACCTATCATGTATTCTTCTAGGATTCCATAGGGCTGTACTTACTTTGCCTGGGGAGCTCTTCTTCTCACCGGGAATTAACTGGTCCACTGTGTAGTTATTTGATCAGTACCTGACGGGAAGCTCCATGAGGGCAGGAAACATGTCCATCAGTGTGGCAGTCCTAGCCCTTATCTGCTCAGCTCCTGTACGGTAGACATCCAATAGGGTTTTCTTAATGAACGAATGGATGGATGCCAGGGAAATGTCTTATATTTTTGTATGTGTCTGCCTTCAAATTCCTCCCTTGAAGAAAAGAAAGCATATGCCCTCTATTTGTGGGTCTCTGCAACAAAATGGGCCAGAGCTGTCTAATTTAGATCCTGACTTGTATTTGTGGGAACTGATCTGAAAATCCTACCAAGATAATCCCTACCCAAACCAGTTCTTCTAGACTTTATAATAAGGTAGAGGAGCCTTGGACACACAAACCATATAATTCTTCCCAGAAGGAGGGTAGGTCAAACTGGTAATCACTTGGAGACTGGCTGGTAGTAGTAGAAAGTTCCTTGTTAAAGTCCCAGTAGGGTCCCCTCCGAAGGCATCCTCTCATTTATCGCCTTCTGCATAGTGTGTGTGAAACTGTTGCCGTGGCTTGTTTAATTACCAGCAGTGACTGACAAGGCGGACTCCAGGCTGGCTTTGAGATTCAGCTACCCTAACAGCATTCAAGAAGGCAGCAACAAGGTCCAAGGACGCCTTCGCTGCTCTTTCATTGAATGGTGCAGCCTCCAGAGTTGGAAGCTGCCAAACGATAACAATTGGCTGCCAAACGATAACAATTTCACCATTTTTCAGGCAAATCCACAAAAATGCCAGAATGTTTACAAATCAGTAGTTCCTGCTTTTGTAGGTTATAAGGAAACACGGGGTGTCTTTTACTGGTTGCTTTAGGAGAGCAGTCACAGCAGAGCTTGGGGCGCTTCTAGTCCCTGCTGAGACATTGGCTTCTTTCTGCACCACAACCACTTTCCCCCTGAATACAGGAAAGATCTGTGTTGATTGTACAACATTTGGAAAATACACAGAAGTACTAGGAGAGTTCCACCACTCATAGTGAACATTTTTGCAGGTATCCTTACAGAATTTTTCTAAATACTGTGTATAACAAAATGTAGTTGATCTGAACATATTGTTTTCTCTCCCTTTTTTTCTTCATTGACAGTGTATCTACCAAGGACACTGATTTGAGAGACTGCACGGTACTCTGTCTTATAACTGTGTCAATCTCTATATTGAGGCATACAATATTAGGTGTGCTTTTCCATGTGTCAAAATTATATACAGTATTGTAGTGAACATCTCTGTATATGAATGAATATATAAATACATGATTTTTTTCCTTAGGGTAACTTCCTAGAAGTGGAAATGAGCAGCCAAATAAATTTCCATGCTTTCATTTTATTTTGCTCTCCACAGAGGAGAGGCCCCCAGCATGTAAGGCGACCAGACACTGTGCCCCCTGCTCTTGGCAAGACCCAGGAACTCTGGCCAGGCTCTCTCCCCGCCCACCTGGGTTCTTATCTGAGGTCCCACTGTTCTCTGCCCCCTTTATTACCAAATCACCTCTTCTGATGCAGGTGAACCCCAGAATTAGGGTTCTGCCTGAAAGGTCAAGTGGGTTCTTGTCTTTGTGCAGGAAGGAATTCAAGTAGGAGACAAAAAGTAAGTTTATTAAAGAAACGGAGAAGCGGGAACACTTGCTACCCCATCGGCAGAGCAGCCCACATGGATAGCTGGATAGTTGTATTTATGACTTTTTCTTGATTTTATGCTAAGCAAGGGGTGAATTATTCATGGATTTTCTGGAAAAGGGGTGGGGAGTTCCTGGAATTGAAGGTTCCTCTTCTTTTTAAAACTGATAGGGTGACTTCTAGAAGTTGCCATGGTAAATGTAAACTGTCATGGAGCAGGTGGGTGTGTCTTCTAGCATGGTAATACATTGTAATTAGTGTATAATGAGCAAGAAGGACAAATAGAGGTAGCTTTTCACGCCATCTTGATCACACACAGCTGACTCTGGCTGGTCTCACTGCATCCCATCTTGGCAGTGAGGTCCTGGACTTGTGACCTTTGTTTTGAGACACTGGTCCTGCCACATCCCTATCTCACTTCCATGTGGCCTTCAACCACAGGTGCCACTCACTGACCTTTGATCCCTGTCTGTTGTCCACACAGCCCCCTTGGATTGAAGTACACATTTCCAACCAGACCACCTTGCTAACCAGTCCCCAGGGCTTGGAGTGAATGGGATGAGGTGATTTTTTTTTGTCCTTCCTGCCTGCATTTTGTGCCATTAGACAGGCTGCAGTAGTTATTCCTGTTTCTAATGCAGATTCAGGAGGTTTCAATAACAAGATGAATGTGTCTACTTTTGATTTGGCGATTCCTGCTTTTCTTCTCCAACTCTAAAAGAGAGAGTGGCTGTAGGTGGGTTGGGGCACCTCTCCTTCTGGACTCAGGTGACAAAAGGAAAGACTCACAGGCAGGACATTCTGGGGGGGGCGGGATTCAGGGGTGCCGTGTCCAGGTGGAGAGCATCAGGGGAGTTGATCTGAGCTGAAACCAAGCTCTTTGGGTAGACCCAGATTTTCCAAGAGACAGATTAGCTGAAGGCCCTGCTGGTAGCTGAGTGAGGGAGGAGGGACCAGAGGAGAGGAGTGTGGTCTTCTGTACACCAGACACTCATTGGGACCATCAGAGGCTCTCAGCCTGGTGAGTAAGGCAACTTCCTGCTTGTGTTTGCCTAATTGCCCTCAGAGGTATTTTTTTAAGTGATTGAAAGGAGGCCAGGAAAGAACAGATAAACTAAGTTTCAGGCTGTGAGGTAGCAGGGAGCCTGAAGTTAATTTGTACCCCAGTTTTTAAGCTCACAGCTAAACTAAGTGGCATTCTCTTTCTTGTCTTGAGTAGACCTCTGAGGTGGGTAGCAGGATGTCTGAGAAACCTGGGCACAGAGGCCAAAGGTGTGTCCACTCAGTGCTTCTCAACTGGAGCATCGGCAATGTCCAGAGACATTCTTGGTTTTCACAACTCTAGGGGTCGGGAGGTCTACTGACATTTGTGAGTAGAGGCAGGGACGCTGCTCAATGTCCTACAGTGCACAGGGCAGCTCCCACAACAAAAAGTTTATCCAGTCCCAAATGCCCCTAGTGCCAAGGCTGAGAAGCTCTGGTCTATAGGGACAAGACTCCTTCTAGGCCTCTGGATAGTGGCAACTGGAAAGAAACCCAAGGGTCCCACAAGGGTGTGTGGCCCCCAGATAAAAGGGCCCAGCCCCTATGAAAACATGACAACTTCAAAAGCAAGATGATGCTTTTGAGATAATTATGAAACCCGAGATGGAAGTTAATTTAAATGAGAAAAAACAAAACTGCAAGAAGTTTTTTTTTGGTTATTATTTTTAGAACAGCGTTGATGAGTCTATCACATCAGCAGTTTGAAATGAGGCATAGTCTGAAATCATTTGCCATAATTTGATATGCTTGATGGATTCCAAGTCCCCCAAAGAATAAAATGAATGAATGTGATCAAGGATCACAGCTGTGTTCTCTCTCTCTCTTTTTTTTTTTCCAAAAGCATTTCACACCAGAAAACTTTCAATTCAATGCAACCAGCCTCCCCGAACACCACTTCTATTCCCTACACAAAGGGTACTGTGCTCAGTGCTGGTGGTGGGGGGAGTCGAAAAGATGTTGAGTGAAACAGGTTGGCTACGTGTGTGTTCAGCCTGTCTCTAAAACAGGCAACATTGGGACAACTTATGCAAATTTATGCAAATGACCGACCAAATGCTGGTGAGCAGAGGAGAATGTAGGCCCCTCCAATTCATTCCTGCAGGCAGAGAAAGAAAGGTGTTATAAGGCTGGTTTGGGGGATGCAGCACATTTCCAGAGTGTGCACCTTTTCCTAGTCAGTGTCACAAACGGCAGGTCTTATTTTCAGCTGCCTGCTGGGTCTGTGGAATCCCTTAGATTCTGCAGAGCCCACCTCTCCCACACATCCTCCTCCTGTGGCAGCGAGTGGCACCACCATCCATTCATTGGCCCAAGCCAGACATTAATTATTTTAATTGCTTATCCACCTAATTAAACAGATATTAATTGAATGCCAACTGTGTGCTCACAGTGGTGTGCAAACCCAGGCGTGGTTTCTGCTTTCACAGTGCTTTACTGTGTGGTGGGAGAGCCAGCCATTTATTAAATAATAAGTATTGTGAAAGAAAGAAGTCTTTGTCTCCAAATGCAACAGGAGGCCATTGAAGTGTGGTGAGTGGGGGCGTGATGTGATCAGAGGTGCGTTCTGAAAAGATCCCTGCTACTGCAGAGTGAAGGACATATTGGCGGCAGGCGGGTGAGGAAGGAGGGATACCTGCTGCAAGGCCATGTCAGCCGTCCAGGTGAGGAACTGTGCAGGCCTGGTCCGGGTCGCAGTGAATGTGGACAGAAGTAGATGGATCCTTGAGATAGTTAAGAGGGAAAACAGCTGAACCAACAGAACAAGTGATGGCTTGGATATAAGAGATGAGAGGGAGGAAGTGGCAGGCTTCCTGATTCAGCCATGCCATGGATAGGTTGCCGTTTCTCCAGCTGGAAATCACTGGGATGAGTTCCGAGGTGTTTGGGCCTTTTTTGCGGGGCTTGGGGGAGACCATGAATTTGGCCTTAGACATGTTGAGTTTAAGACACCTTGAGTTCAAGATGCCTAAGGGAGACGAGGATTTTTCCTAAAACCTCTGAGTTGCTTATTTCCCCCGAAGTCAGGGCTTTGTTTGTTTTTTGTTCACTGCGATGGCCTAGCACCTTCCATAAGGTCCAGCACATACTTAGGGTTTAATAAATATTTGTTGAATGAATGATTTGATTTGATCTCCAAGTCTTCCAAATCCCGAACCCATGAAAAGAAATGTGTCCACAACAAGTTTTTTTGTGTTTTGGTAATTTTTTATGCAGAAAAGCTGCAGGAATATTACTAAGAGTTCCTCTGTGCTCATCACCCAGATCCCAGTTGTGTTATTATTTTACCATGTTGGCATGCATGCTTTTTCTCTCTCTCTTGCTTTCTCTCTCACTTTCTCTCTCTCCCCCACCCCCTTGCGCGTGCTCGCTCTTTGTATTTTTCTGTACCATTTGAGAATAGTGGCATACACAATGTGCTTTTAAACTCTAAATACGTCAATGTGTATTTCTTGAGAGTAAGGACATTCTACCTCATAACTACAACAATTTATGCACAAAGTCAGGAAGTTGGCATTTGGCATTAGTGTAATAGCATTATCTAATCCACAGATCTTATTCCTATTTCACCAATTGTTTCTCGTAGCAAAAAAAAAAAAGTTGTTTTTTCTGGTTCAAGGTTTAATCCAGCATTACAAGTTACATTAAGTTGTGATGTCTCTTCCGTGTCCTTTAATTCTGGAATCATTCCTTATTTTTGTTTTGTTTTGTTTTTGTCTTTCATGACCTTAACATTTTTTGCTGAGTATGGACCAGTTATTTTGTAGAATAGCTCTCAGATTAGTTATGCCTGATGTTGCCTCACAATTACCTTTGAGTTGTGCTTTTTAAAATGTCTAATTTTTTTTTTTTGGCATGCCACAAAAACGCTGTTGTATCACAGGGTTACTTTGAACAGTCATTATTTAAAAGTGATTCTCAGTCGTTAAAGTAAAGGTCATATGTAGAGAAGGCTAAGGAAAGATGATTAGTGATTTCAGATGTCATTTATATGCTTGGCAAACTTATTCCTTAGGTCTTATACACCATACATGTATATAGGCTGTTTCATATGCTTCTTGTCTATTATAGGTCCCATGTGATTTTCTTTCTAAAAGACTGTAAGTGTAACACTTTCCTAAACAAGTATCAACTTTATTTGATGAATAAAATAACTGTAAGCCAACTAATCAAAGATGATCATACCTCTAATAAAGTCAATAGGGAGTTGAAGTGTTTAGTTACCAACTTCTCTGACACATGGATTGAAAAACTTTTCAGGTAAGTTGCTCATATGGAATGCCTGAAACACACTGCAGTTAGCAATTGGATCATCATGCACGCAGTAATTAGTGTGTGATTTGTCCTGTTCCTGGTCGCTGGTGCACGTCCAGGCTTAGATATATATTTGCATTTATTTTAGGAAGTTAATTTACAATTTCTTTTAAGTTCCACTTGAAAACAAGTTTGCATTTTTCTGTGGGAAAAAAAAAAGACCACTTTCTGTTGTCTGACTAGTGACTTTTTTTGAGGGGTATAATTTGCCTGCAGAAGTCTGAGAATTCTCCCACCCCTCCCTCTTCCCTTGCTCCTCCTCTTCCTTCTCCTCCCCCTCCCTCCTCCTCTTTCTCCTCTTTCTCCTTCACCTCCTTTCTCTTTTCTCCCTCTCCCATTCTCCCTCTTTCTCTCTTCCTCTCTCTTCTTGCCTCCTCGCCCTCTCCTCTTTCTTCTTTCCTTCCTTCCCTCATTCACCTCTCTCCTAAAGACTCAAGGGAACATGATGGGGTGGACATGTTTGTCCAACCCAGTAGTTAACATGATTTAGTAGGAGATGGGATAGACACCGAGAGCCTCTATTGTTCCATCTGTGAAATGAGACGGCCTATCTGTTGGGTACTAGCTGTGCACTAGAGTCTATTCTCCATGCTCAGGATTCAGAGGTGTGTGAGACACTGCATGGCTTGGTGAACTATGAAATTTTATATGTTAAGTGGGGGTGATCATAGCACTGGCCTCATTTGCTTCTGGTATGCTTTTATTTACCAATGTTTGGGATGGTGTTTGGCACACAGTAGATGCTCTGTAAGTGCTTCCTTTCTTATTGTTTCTCCCAGCACCATCGCAGCAGTGTGGCACGTGACACAGGGCTCGGGATTGAAGGGCATCTTTCCAGCGGGCAGTGAAAACCTGGGAAACAAAGAACCTGTTGTGCTTGTTGAAGAGAGGGGGTCTTGGTGAAACAGGAAGCATCTCCCGTGGCACTCTGGGACTGCTGGACCCATGCAGGACCATACGCTGTCCCTGCTCTGGGCACTCCCAGTCCCATTGTGGGAAAAGCCTCTGGGCTCTGCCTCTGTTGTCCCTGCTCCTCACTGCCCTGGGGAAGTACATCAGCAGGCTAGAATAATCCCCTCCCTGACTGCTGGATTAGCTCCTTCTTCTTGTTGTGTGGTATCATCCTTCTCACCACCTGTCCCCATTCACTGGACTGGCCCTCTGCCCTGGTTCCTGCTGCTGCTGAGTTCACCAGAAACGCCCTTGTCATGCCCTCCGCTCCTCCTTGTCCTCAGTGGTAGAGTGGGGTGACGTCCCGTCGCAAAGGGACTGTTCTTCCTCCTGACCCCTCCCATGCTCTCTGGAGAGACCAGGGTGGGATACAACTACCTACTGAGAATCCTCTGTTAATGGTCCAGAGCTGCTGTGCCCTTGATGGCCGCTAGGCCCAGTTGGCCTGCACACCTGGTACTTGCCTCTGCAGCCAGCTAGACCTCCCCCCAACCCCATCTCCTTCAATCTCCTTACTTGGCCCTGCTGGGCCTCAGACTGAGGCCCAAGGCAGTCAAGTTTTGTACAACACTCTGTGGACAGACTAGGAGTCAGGATGAGCCGTTTTTTTATTCAAGTTCATTCATTCAACCTCATGCATTTTTAAAACTGAATTTTCTTTTATTTTAGAGTTGTGGGGTACATGTGAGAATTTATTACATAAGTAGGTTGCATGTAGGGGGAGTTTGGACTTCTAGATGGCCCTGTCTCCTCCTCCTGATACGCAGTGTATTGCCCTGTGCCCTCCATCCCTCCTCTCTCCCTCCCTCCGCTAGCAGTGGCCAGCATCTGGCGATCCCACCCTTGTGCTCATGTGACCAGCATTCAACAAATATTTATTAAACATCTGCCTTTAATTAACCACAGTGCTTCGGTGCTTCGAATACGCTGGGTAGAAAGAACGACACAGTCTGTGCCTTCATGCATTTAGGGGCAGCTTCTTCCAAGTCCTCCGTGCTGAATATTCCAGCCCTGGAAACAAAACATTTTCCAGAATGCAGGAGCTGTTAGGTCCGTCTGCCACTAGATGGCACGGTCAAATAGGTACATATGTGATTTGCAGACTTGACCAAACTTGTTGGGACAGTTTGTGAAAACAGAGTGCTGCCCCATCTCAGAGTGTCTGAGCCAGTAGTTCAGGGCTGGGGTGGCTGGGGTGAGGTTTGCATTCCTAATAACAAGTTCCAAGTGATGTTGCCTCTCCTGGTCCAGGGACCGCACTTCAGATCCACAGAGGCAGAGGCAGCCCTAAGCCAGTACTGCAGCCACCGCCAACTAACTCACCTGGTTCAGATCTTTTGTGTTCACGAACTCACTGGATCTCTGCGATGATTGGACTTGATAGCCCCGTTTCACAGATGAGGAAATATAGACGGTCGAGCTGACGCTTGAAACGAAGATCTTGATACATCGATTTGCCTGATCCCAAGTGTAGCTTCTTTCTACCGTCACACTGGCTATCCCAAGACAGTTTTGGGCGAGTGGGAAGTAGGCACATAAGTGGACTATACAGAAGAGACATGAACCAGAGGTGCTAACGTGGCATCTGGACAGCGACAGAGGATGGAAAGAGCACTTGACCTGGCATTGACCTGGCTTGGTACTCTGGGACATGCCTACTTTTTCTCTCTGGGTTTTCATTTTTTCATCTCTAACATGAAGGCTTGGTTAAAAAAGCACCTCCCATGTGGCGGGGTCCTGGAATGTCCTGGGAGAAAAAGCTGAATCAATATAGTCCTAGTTCTCAGGGAATTTTGGGGGGAAGTAAGCATAGAGGATCTCCCTGTGTCTGTCAACAGGACAGCCTTGAATAGCAGAGGGAACTTTGCTTTGGGGCCCAGTGTAAGGCTCTCTGGTAAGAGTTGAAGTAAGAAGAGCTTGGGAGGAGATGGCAGTGGACTCTGTCTGTGGGCAGAAAGCCTGGGGCAGTGGGGAGACTGCCAGCAGATGGCCATAGCACCCCTACTTTCTCATCTGGCCCCCCCATCCACCTGTTTCTCTGAGCCTTTCTCCCCATTTTATCACCTGACACTGGAACCTGCCTTCTGGATCTGTCTTTTAACTCCTCTTCTATCATACCCTCTTCTTAGTTTTTTAAAAACAAGACCTTATGAATATATGGATATATGTATTAAATATAGTGATGATGCCCGACTTACAATGGTCCACTTAAGATTTTTTTGACTTTATGATGATGTGAAAGTGATTTGCATTCAGTCGAAAACCATACTTTGTATTTTGAATTTTGATCTTTTCCCTGGCTGTTGATATTTGATATTCTCCTATGATCCTGGGCCAGATCCTCTAACAAGCCTACTTTATAATAAAGTATTGAATAGCTCATGTAATTTATTGAATATTATGTTCTGAGCGTGTTTAAGGCAGGTTAAGCGATGATGTTTGGTAGGTTAGGTGTATTAAATATTTTTGTTTGTTTGTTTTGAGTCAGGGTCTCACTCTGTCACCCAGGCTGGAGTGCAATGACACAATCATGGTTCACTGCAGCCTCGATCTCCTGGGCTCAGGCCATCCTTCCACCTCAGCCTCCCAAGTAGTTGGGACTACAGGTGCAGGTGCACACTACCACACCTGGCTAATTTTTTTATTTATTGTAGAGACGAGATCTTGCCAGGTTGCCCAGGCTGGTCTCAAACCCCTGGGCTCAGGCAATCCTCTCGCCTCGGCCTCCCAAAGTGCTAAGATTACAGGCATGAGCCATTGTGCATGGTGTAACATGCATTTTTTACTTATTGTATTTTCAGTTTACAATGGATTTGTTGGAACATAACCCCGTTGTAAGTGAAGAGCATCTGGTTGCATATATATGATGAACATATGAATATATATTATGGACATGTTATTCTCTCTCTCTCTCTCTCTCTCTCCAATAAAAGTGACTTGCCTGGCATCCTGGGAGAGTCAGTAAGATGAGATGGTAGGAACATAAGTACTCCTGGGATGATCAACCATGGGTAACTGAAACAACCAAAAGCAAAATTGCATCTAAAAGGGTGCTACTGCAAAAGGTTTCAAAGCAAATAAAAAGAAAGCTGTGATCACAATATTAGAAAAAGTTAAGATAAAATTAAGGTCAAAAAGTATCTAACGGTACAAAGAAGGTCATTCTTAACCAGTCACTCACTGGTTTTGAAACAATGCGCTGAATGACATTGTATAGGTGATGTGAATTGCCTCATGATAGTTGAGTGCAAACCCCATCTTATTGCTGTATTTTCTCTGTCAAATTAAATCCACCTCATTCCTTGCAGCTTGGATGTTTGAACATCCAACCTCCTCATTTGTTTTAACGAAGGGGCACCTTTTCCCTCAGGTCATTTATGACACCTTGGACCTTATGCAGCCCAGGAGAATTAGAAATGGACCTTTGTTTTCTGTTAGGTGTGGGTCTCAGTGAACTGCAATCACCAGGTTGTCAGGGTCCAACTGGAGGCAGCCACCTGGCTGGCAGTTGTATAATCCAAGTAGGCTGTCAGGAAATGATAGCATTGAAAAATAAATAAAATTTATCCAACCAATGGATGAATTAAATAGCTACTAAGCACAGATGAATAGAGAACCCATGATTTAGAAAGCAGAATTAAAGAAATTGCAGAGATGTCAACATAGAGACAGTTAGAAAATATGCAAGGTTAGCCCAGAGACAGAGGCAAGACCTCCTTTCTCTTGCAACATAAGTTAGAGTTTCAGGCAGAAATAGGAGAACAGGGTGGGTAATATTCAAAGAGAAGAGAATTCCAATTTTTCAGAACCAGTGAAAGCCATTGAGCCTTAAATTCAGGAGCTACAACAAATCCCAAACAGGATAAATGAAAAGATATTCAAACCTAAACAAAATGTTGTGAAAATAAAGCATAACAAAGACAAAGAAAATCTTTAAAACAGTAACAAACAACAAACAGATCATCTATATAGCAGTAGCAAGTAGACTGATGAATGACTTCTCCACAGCAATAATGCAAGCCAGAAGACAATAGACTACTTTCAAGAAGCTACATGAAAATAGTTGTCAACCTAGAATTCTGTACTTAGACAATTTATCTTTTAAGAAAGAGAAGGAAATAAAAACATTTTCAGATAAATAAGTTAAGGTAATTAAAGGCCCTTTAAAAGGAACTTTTAAAGATCTACTTCTGGAAGATGGTAAATGACCCCAGATGGAAGTTCTCAGATGCAGGGAGGAATGGAGAGCAGTGAAAATAATGAACACAGGAATTCATTATTTTGGGGCAGGGAGTCCCCCCAAATGAGTTATTTTTTGGTGGGTGGGCCCCTTGTAGCACAGGCTTTCCCACTAGATAAGTGTTCTAGAAACCCTTCAGTGTCAGTGCACCAGCTAGCATCGTTGTGAGAGGCTGCACTCAGCTTCAGTTGATTTGTTTTTGGAGATTCTTTCAGTGCATTTGCCCATTTCATAATGGGTGACTTATGAGCATACCTGCCTACACTGCGCTGAGTGTTCAGCAGTTTTTGACCAAAAATGGCATGACCCCTGTGCCCCACCCTCCCTATTCACCCGATCTCACCCCAAGTCACTTTTTTTGTTTCCCTGGAGGGAAAATCCTCAAAGGAAAACATTTTGCTGATGTGGAAGAGGTGAAACAAAAAACAGCAGATGCACTAAAAGGCATTAAAACTGCTTTGAGCAGTGGAAAAAGCATCTCGATAGGTGTATTGCGTCAGAGAATACTTTGAAGGTGACTGAAGTTTAAACTTGTAAGAATAAATACACAATTTTGATAAATAAATTCTGGGTTTTTTGGGTATATATATGTATGTGTGTATGTATGTATTCTTATTTAAGCTATTGATAGATTTCCTAAGGTTGAACTGTGCGCATCTGCCTGGAATAACTGATAACACTACCTGGAATAACAGGTAACACTGCATGGTTCTTTCAATATTATTAGTAAAAGATATGCTGGCTGGGCTTGGTGGCTCAGCCTGTAATCCCAGTGCTTTGGGAGGCCAAGGTGAGTGGATTGCCTGAGCCCACAGGTTCGAGACCCACCCGGGCAACTTGGCGAGAACTCGTTTCTACAATAAGTCAAAAATTAGCCGGGCATGGTAGCGCACGCCTGTAGTTCCGGCTACTTGAAAGACTGAGGTGGAAGTATCGCCGGAGCCCAGCAGGTCGAGGCTGTGGTGGCTGGGAGCATGGAACTGCACTCCTGTCGGGGCAACGGAGACTTCAACTCAAAAAAAAAAAAAACATATGCTGAATTTAATTTTCTAATCCATATTAGTGAGATTACTAATTTCCATCCATATTAGCAGTGAAAATTTTCTACAGATATGCTAGAATTTGTAGTGTGGTCAGAGAAGCATTTGATGATAGTATCTGTGTGTGTGTGTGTGTGTGTGTGTGTGTGTGTGTGTGTGTATGAGAGAGAGAGAGAGATAGAGAGAGAGAGAGAGAATTATAGTAGATTTGCCAGAATTCTTTCAGCTCCAAAAGTCCAACAGCCTAGTTCAAACAAGCTTGGACAAACCATAAAGGAATTTTTCATTAAATTAAAATATTCAGGGTGCCATTTGGCTTCAGGTAGAGACCCAAGAGTCCTAACAGTGTATTCAAGGCACTGTTCATCTTTCTCATGGTTGCTTAGCCCCTTCCCCCTTGTGTTGGTTTTATTCTTGGGCAGGTTCTACCCAGGAGGTGGCCCAGTCACAGTTTATCAATGGGAGCTCCAGCAGAGGTCTTGGAGAATAGTCCCGTGATATGCCTGAACAAGCCCCTGTTGCCAGGGGACACCAGGCTCTCACTGAGCAGGTCTGGACATGTGTCCATTTCAGGAACCTTCCTGGGGTCAGACCTAACCTTGGCCACAAGGACTGTGGGTGAGAGAGGGGACAGTCCTCAAACAAGATTCTCTGTGTTGTCCCCAGAAAAGTGACGGGGACAGGACAGGCAGTACATTGGATGTCCACGCCTAGTTACTGAGGTACTTTTGTGTGTCACAGGTTTTGGCTTCCTCATTGGTTTGCACACCACTCCCGTGAAGTGTATTTTGTGGCATTTTACTCTACTTTTTATTGGGGGGATGTCTAGGAGCTTACCCACTTTGGCAGGATGCCAAAGGGGACACTGGCAATCCACTGCCATAGCCGGCCCAAGAGAGTGCTCAGAGAGTACTGAGTTGAGGTCTGAGTTGAGGGCTCCTCTCTCCAAGTGGGACTGCTTCTATAACTAAATGCCGTCTCTCTCTGAGCACTCTCTTGGGCCGGCTATGGCAGTGGATTGCCAGTGTCCCTCTTGTTATCATTATGGCCTCCTTTGTCTGTAGTAATCAGATTAAAAATGTACCTGTGGGTGAAAGCCACAGTGATTGTATGTTTAATGCTTCACTATTGGCTGACTTTTCCCTTTCAGTTTTTCTGAGTCATAATTTTTCTTTCATTTGTTGACAAAACAGTTTTTGCTGTTTTCTTCCAAAACAGTCCTAAAAAAACAAATAAACAAACAGAGAATAGATTTCTCATTTGTCTCACCCAGAAACAATGGAAATCCAGAAACTTTATTTTGAAGATAGCAAAGTGGAGCTGTCTATATCTATGGTTGCTTCTAAGAATCTGACATGAATTTTATGCAGAAGTAGCAAAAATGGTTGAAGTGGAAGGATCACATAAGATATCCAACAAATGAGTTATTAGGATAAAACTGTCTTAAAGATGTTTTTGCAAACTTGGGATAATCAGTCATATCCAACTACTCTTGTCCAAGTTTTGGCACGTTGGTTTTTGTTTTATAGTATCGAGGGTCTGCTTAGAGCAGCCTTGTTTCTGTCAAGAAAAGTGAGCAGAGACTCAAATATGTCTTTAAATAGCTCCCAACAAGAATGTCCTTCACAGGAGCCGGTAGTATTGTGCAATCTTTGACTTCTTAAACATACTGAAGACTTACTGTTTCTGAAGTATGGCTTCCCAAATGCCTGTTTTTTGTTTTTGGTTCTTTTGTAGAAAACCTAACAGATACATTTATTTTCCACTCCTTCCCTTCCTCCCTTTCTCCCTTCCTTCTTTCCTTCTCTCTATTTCTTTCTCTCTTTCTTTCTGACAAGGTCTTAGTCTGTTGCCCAGGCTGGAGTGCAGTGGCAGGATCATAGCTCACTGCAGCTTTGAATTCCTGGACTTAAGCAATCCTCCTGCCTCAGCCTCCTGAGTAGCTGGGAATATATAAATGTGCCACCATGCCCAGCTACTTTTTATATTTTTTGTAGAGACAGGATTCTTGCTATGTTGCCCAGGCTGAGCTCAAAGTCCTGGCCTCAAGTGATCCTCCTGCGTTGACCTCCCAAAGTGCTCAGATTACAGATGCGAGTCACTGCACCTGGTCTCCTTTCCACTCTTTCCAATGAAGATTGTCGTTTCGACGAAGCAGCATTACTACAGGATGACCTCCAAGGGTCAAGTTACGTCATTTACTCCCTGCTTCATGTTTTTAAGTCTGTCCATAATGTTCAACTGAATTAAGTGCTCTTTAGAATGGGACATTTATCAAAGAAGAGAATACAATTTTTTGGGTGCATGAATAAAAGAGGAAAGATAGAAATGTGATTAGTTGCCCAGCTTCTTCTGTGGCCAGCATAAAAGATGGTTGAGGTCTGTGCTCTTCTTGAGCTAAATGTAGTTTTCTGGTAGCTTCTCAGCCACATCATGGTCACATCAGTCTCCATATTTTCTGTTTTGAGCACAGCTGGAAGAGTAGGGTATCATTGGAATAGGTTAGATATAACAGCAATCACAGCAGCCTGGGCTGCCACCAGAATTCAGATCAAAACCCAACTTCTCAACTGCCCCCTTCTCTCAGGACTGCCAAATGAGGGGGAGGAGGGCTAAGGGAAGAAGAGCATGGTTAATTCAAGGGCATGATTTTCTCTCATTTGGTTGTTGTTTTCTTGGGGTCCATGAAGAGGAAAGAAGGTTTCACTACTGTTGACCTAATTAGATTATCTTGTTTAGAGGAATGCATTTCACAAATCAAAAACATCCTTCTGACTAGGTGCTATAGATCAGTTATATTAGTCAGCTTGGGGTGCCGTAACAAAATACCATACACTGGGTGGCTTAAGCAACAGAGATTTATTTTCTTGCAGTTTAGAGTCTGGGAAATTCAAGATCAAGGTGCCAGCTGATTCAGTCTCTGGTGAGGGCTCTCTTCCTGGTTTATAGACAGCCACCTTCTTGCTCTGTCCTCACATGGCAGAGAGAGAGAGGAAGTGAGCCCTCTAGTGTCTCTTCTCATCTTTTCTCTTCTAATCCCATCATGGGGGCCTTACCCTCATAACATCATCTAAATCTAATTATCTCCCAAAGGCCCCATTTCCAAATACCATCACATTGGGAGTTAGGCTTTAGCATATGAATTTTGAGTAGACACAATTCAGTCCATAGCACCAGTGTAAAATCATTGGTAGATACTGTGGTGACCCATGTTTGGGGTAATAAGGTCATAAATTTGTGTGGGAAAAGTAAGAAAAGACAGACATCAAGAAAAGGAGTCAGCAGAAGCACCTGACCCATGAGGTGGGGGCTCTGTGGGTGTGGGCCTTGTTCAGCTGAGACTTCAACACATTAAGGTGTGGGGTGTGGTGTGTCTCCTGTCTGCCTCTCTACGAAGACATTTTAAGATCATTTATCGACTTACAGGTCAATTTAATTCTGTATTGGACTGTCCCACTCAATTTTGAGCACGAGGCCAGTGCTTGTTATAGTACCTGACACAAGACAGGTGCCCAGAGCAACTTAGTGGAAGGAAAGTGGGAGTTTTAAGCCTCAAGACTTAAAAGAAGTGAGGTTCTGCTGGAGGAAAGCATGGAAGTGAGGTTGCCAAATGGTTAGGGAGGAAAAATAATTGTTCAGTTTTAGTATATAGAACATGAAGATAACTGTGAAAACTCTGGGCACACATATGCCAAGAAGTCATTGAAAATGACAATAATCATACCCTCTGGGGAAGGTATGGGTCATTTATTTCAACACTGTAGTCACAGCTGGAATCCTTATGGTAAAGCCCTAGGCAGATGGTTACCTAGGGCTTGCTTGGTTTAATCTCAAGGATGTGTAACTCCTTAGTTTACAAAGCACATTTCTTTACATTTAGACATCCCAACTCTTGGAAGGTTATCTACCATTCTTCAGAATCTGCCTCTGTGACAATTCCTCCTTGTGCTTGGATCTATCATCAGAGGGAATACTGTCTGCATCTGGCCTCACTTCCTCGGGCCTGACCCCAGCTCCTAAGGGACTCTGCCTTCCCACTGTCTTCTCCAGCATTCACTGTCAAGATCGGCCACTCACCAGATCTCTTTGTCTATTGAATGTGACTGTGGGCTTAGTACAGTGCCTTAAACACACTGATATTTACATAACAAAAACTCTACTTACTGAATGACTGAGCAGAAGATTCAGTATGGGCCAGAGGGCCACAATTTAGACCCCTTCCTCCAATCCTAAGAGAGGCAGGACCGTGGAATCACTCACCCTGACCACGTCTCTGCACAGACCTAAAGGGCTCTAGGGAAATTATCGAGCAGCATAATCAATACTCGTATGTTCATTGCAATTTTGACCTTACTAACAATGTCTTGGACATTATCTCATGAGGCATGAATATATGTGATGCATAATTTACAGATGGAAAGGAGTCAGACTGTTACTCAGTTTCGTGGGTGAGCAAATGCAAAATCTGGATGTGGTCTTGGCTCTTTTGGCCCAGGTTCTTATCCACAGTATTGTGTTAAACCTCACAGAGTAATTGTGCAGGAATTATCTCATTTGCTTTAAACCACTATTCATGAAAGTGTTCTCAGTTGATACCTGTAGAATTTACATCTGAAAGAGAGCCAAGGTCACAAGGGAGGAGGAACTGTAGCACTAAGACTCTAAGCATTGTCTTCTGTGTCCCCAATGTGTGCTTTTTTTGAAAGCAGACTTTTTCAATTTTTTTTTTTTTGAGTTGGAATATTACTCTATCACCTAGGCTGGAGTGCAGTGGCACACTCACAGCCACCACAGCCTCAACTTGCTGGGCTCAGGCGATCCTTCCACCTTAGCTTTCCAAGTAGCCAGAACTACAGGTGCGTGCCACCACACCTGGCTAATTTTTTGATTTATTGTAGAGACGAGGTCTCACCAAGTTGCCTAAGCTGGTCTCAAACCCCTGGGCTCAGGCAATCCTCTCATTTCATCCTCCCAAAGTGCTTGAATTACAGGGGTGAGCCACTGCTCCCGGCTGACTTTTTCAATTTAGTAGGAGTGAATTCTGCTGTCATCTGGAAAAGAAATGAAGAGGATTCTGAAGGAAGCAGAGATCCACTATTGTTAGTTAAAAGCAAACATATAACTCCCAACTTGTATTCTGTGTCATCTGCTCACATCCATATCTGGTCTGTGGATCTAGAAATAGACAAAAGTAATTTGGTAATGTGTAATGAACTGAATCCTTGACATTGATTTGACACATACTTCCTGCCAGGAAGTGGATTGGAAAAGATGTAGGATCTATCTGATACAATATATGTCTTTGGAAGATTCTTTCTTCTTAGAATATCTTTTTTGTATTTCAGGTCTCCTTTTAAAATAGAAAGCAGCAGAAAATAACTTGGCCGATGTAGCTTTTCTGAACAAAAGAATGGTGTGGCCTAATGCGGATTAAGTTGAAGTTGCCGTGGTAATAAGAAAATTGTATTTGGTCTTCATTCCTGTTCCCGAACACATAACTCCTAAAACCCTTGCGATCTCTGGAGTGACAAGAGTATCTGTGCTAATGAGATGACTGGTGTCTGGGGCCCTGGACAGCATCAGGATGACAGCTGGTCACTAAGGGGACTAAGGAAAGACCAAGGCAGTATTAGAGAGTTGAAGCCTTCAGTTCTACCTCCTGACTTAGGGAGGGAACTAGAGATGGAGTTAGTCACCAGTGACCAGTGATTTAATCAATCATGCCTACTTAGTAACCCCCTGGATGTTGGGGTTTGGGGAGCTTCCTGGTGATGGACACATGGAGGCAGTGGGAGGGTGTCACCCTGAAGAGGGCGTGGAAGCTCCACCTCCAGCCCCCAGTAGCTTGCCAGGTCCCTGTCTCTTCCATCTAGCTGTTCCTGAGTCAAGTCCTTGTGATAAACTGGTTCTGTGAGCTGCTCTAGCACATTATCGAACCTGAGAAAGGGAATGTGGGAACTTCCAATTTGTAGCTAATTGGTCAGAAGTATAGGAGGGCCAGACTTGTGATTGGCATCTGAAGTGGGGGCAGTCTTGAGTGACTGAGCCTTTAACCTGTGGAGTCTATGCTAACTCCAGGTGGTTAATGTCAAAACTGAATTAAATTCTAGCAGATCCAGTTGGTGCCTGGAGAGTTGGAGAATTGGTTGGTGTGAGGGAAAAACCCACGCACTGACAGAGCCCTGCCCAACAAAGGAACACCAGCCCTTTCTCTGTACCACCAGATGACATGGCCACTTTTCTGTTCTAGGAAGTGGCAGAGACCCTGGCACCCCCACCAGTCATCACCTTCTCCTGTAGGTGAACATGCCTGTCCTCGAGGCCCCACAGTCATCATCAGCATCTTTCTGTCTTCTCAGAAGGCTTCCTTATGCCAGTCCAGGTCTCCTCCCCAGCATGTGTCCCCCTATTTCTGGTACCACCATGGCTTCCTAGGCCCCCCTGACTTGATACCACAATTGTATAACTGGGTCACTCTCTATGTTAGATGCAACAGGCCATGTGGCTGCATGTCTGTGATCTGGCTCAGAGATCTCTGTGGTCTCCCCACTTCCCAGGTCCAACCAGTCCCTCACCCCGCTTATTCTCCAGGCATGGCTGGCTGGCTGTCTTCCAGACTACAGATTTGAGGTGCTCTCATGGGAAAATAGAAAGATCAACTATGCGTCATTTTTATGATCAGACCAGTCAAAGCCATCACAAAGCTAAATATAGTTCCTGGAAACTCCTTGGAAGGTTCCCTTTTGGGTTGGTCCAGGACCAGGAAGAACAATCCTAAAGGAAACAGGACCCAAAGCAACCATAGATTCAGATTGTCCAGCCTCTGCTGAGGATGTAAATATGAGGGAGGACCCCCCAAAACCAAGAATGATCGTTTAAAGGGCAGGCTTTCCCCTGCTAGTAGTACAGACTTCCCTTGCTAGGTAAATGTTCTAGGAACCCATCAGTTTTTATCGGGAAGTTTTGGAAAGGTTATATCATGATTTGTGGAAGAAATATCCTGAGTTGTAGCAAACAGGTGCCTGTTTATTCCACCATGACAACATACCTGCCCTGAGTGATCAGCAGTTTTTGACCAAAAAGCGGCATGACCCCTGTGCCCTACCCTCCCTATTCACCTGATCTCGTCCTAAGTAAATCTTTTGTTTGTTTGCTTCAATGGGTGAAAAAGTCCTCAAGGAGAGACATTTTGTTGATGTGGAAGAGGTGAAACAAGAAACGGCAGAAGCACTCAAAGTCATCAAAATTGACGAGCTCGAAAACTGTTTTGAGCAATGGAAAAAGCATCTTGATAGGTATATTACCTCAAATGGAGAGTGCTTTGAAGGTGAAGCTTAAACATGTTAGAATAAATACACAATTTTTTATAAATAAACTCTGAGTTATTTGGGGGGAGGGGTTACCTTTGTAGCTGCAGGCTTCCTGTCCTGGCTTCTGCAGGCTCTTGCTCTTTTTGTGTTCCTGAAGACTGGGTTCTTCCTGATCCTTAAGAGGGGTTCATTGTGACCTCAGGGTTCTTCTCTGCCCGGGGAGTCTCTTTTGCTTTTAGTGACAGAGAAATAATCAGAATTGGGAAACGTGGGACCGAAGGATCCTCCATTTACCTCCCACTCACCTCCCCCGCTACACACACACATCTCAGAAGCAGCTGAGCAGCCTGTCCAGGCCAGCAGTGGGCACCTGTGTGCAAATCCAGCATTGCTCTTTCCTTATTGGGTTCCTTTGTGAGCTTTGTCTGCACCTGCTCTGTGCTGGGCCCTGCTCTAGGCGGTATACAGCGGTGAATCATGCATTCTTTCTCCACAGACATTGTCCCCGGGTTTTTCCCAGCAGTCATCCTTTAGCCCATCTTTGTTTGTATCCTTCCCAGAATCCATGTTATGATCCCCCCATGAAGTTCTGGTGGCATCAGTCAGGGGTACTTACATGGTGGGATTTTTCTGAAGCAAAATCAGCCACTTGTTGCTATTACTCCACCGCCACCGAATAAAGGCAATGACAGAACTAGAATCCTGAACCCCAAATTGTTCCCAGAGGCCAGTGGCCTTGGGCTTCGTGAACAGCACGCCTCCTGTTCCTCTCTGCGTGTCCTTCTAGAGGGCCTGGTCTGGTTCTCTTCCATGCAGGTGTGTTGCTGGGACGGTGGCAGTGGTATACAGCTCTAGCATTTAGGACCATTGTTCATGCCCTGGTTATGCAAGGTCAAGTCCTCCTCCTCCCATCCCAGTCTTCCTCCAGCCAACCTCTTCCCTCTGAAATCCCTTTTGCTCCTTTCCCAGAAACAGGGAGGCTTTCCTCCAGGGTCCTGAAGAGGACGTAGGGGACACCCTGGCTTCCTTTGAGCCTGTCCCGTCTCTAAGGCCAGCTGGCCATTCTAGGACAGGTCTGAAACAGCTTGATAGAGGTTCTTACAGACGGATCCAGATTCCTCTCTTGATTGTTCATTCTTCCCTGTACACTTATTTGTGTGTTTTTGCCTCAGGCCTCCTGGGCAGGACACTCCCTTTTCTTGTTTTGAGGTCCCTATCTCTGCATCCTGTCTGGCTGTTGTTCTAGCTTCCCCAGCTGTTGTCCCCACCCATCCAGCTGCCTCTGCAAGGCCTCCACAGCCTTCTTCGATTTGCTCCCATTTCTATCTGCATGATCGTTATCAGCCGCTGCTGGCCCTACAGCTCTCCTCATTTTGGTGTAGAAGGTGGGCTTTGCCCCTCCTGTGCTTCCTCAGAGACCGCCTGGTGGCTGAAGCCCCCTCTCATGGGGCTTCTGGTGGGGGACACCCAGCAGGAGGTCCAACAACGAAAGGAGACCTCCATTCTGGGGCCCCTACCCTAGGCCTCTCCTCCTTTACTTTTGGGACAAGTCCAAGTGTGTCAACCTCCATTCCCTCCTCAAATGGCCCGATGGAACTGACCATTGTCCTTGTGAAGGTTTTACTCCATGGAGAACTGATGCTGCTCTCGCCTGAAAGCTCAACCTCAAAGATTAGGGGGCTTCTTTTGATAGGTAAAAATGCAGTGTCTGATTCCCATTCAACTGCTACTCCCTGCAGGGAGTGGACTTTGCTGAAATAAATGCACCTGTACCAGTCCTGCCTGGGGCACAGTGGGAGGGAATGTCTTGCCCATCAGACCAGTTGAATTAGAGGCAGAAGATCTCTCAGCTCTTCTGGAACCTGATGCTTAGGTCAGAGGTTGGCAAGTTAATGACTGACGGGTTGTATCTAACCTCGTCCTGTTTTTGTATGGCCCATGAGCTGAGAATAAGTTTGACATGTTTAAATGGGTGGGAGAAAAATCCAGAAGAATATTTCATGACCTACGAAAATTTTTTGAACTTCAAATCTCAGTGCTTATAAATTGAAACACAGCCACACCCACTCCTCTACGTACCATCTAGGCTAATTGTGTGCCATGACTGCAGAGTTGAGTAGTTGCCACTTAGGCCTTATGGCCTTTAAAGGCTGAAATATTTATGCTCTGACACTTCTCAGAAAATGTTTGCCGACTTTGAATTTGGATGGTCTAGGCTGAGGCTTATGCTTGGGCTGAAGCCTCCAAGAAACACAACAATGTTTCCATGAGCCCTGTGTCCTCCTCTTTTTTTTTTTTTGAGCAGGGATCTCACTCTGTCACCTAGGTTGGAGTGCAGTGGCACCATCATGGCTCACCACAGCCTCCATCTTCTGGGCTCAGATGATTCTTCTGCCTTAGTCTCTGGAGTCATTGGGACTGCAGGTATGCACCATCACACTCGACTATTTTTAAAATTTTTTTGTAGAGATGAGGTCTCACTATGTTGCCCAGGCTGCTCTCGAACTTAAAAAAACCTCAAGTAATTCTCCCTCTTCTGTCTCCCAAAGTGTTGGCCAGGCTCAGTGGCTCAGCCTGTAATCCCAGCACTTTGGGAGGCCGAGGTGAGTGGATTGCCTGAGCCAGTGGATTCGAGACCCACCTGGGCAACTTGGCAAGACCTCATCTCTACAGTAAATCAAAAGATTAGCCGGGCGTGGTAGCGCGCGCCTGTAGTTCTGGCTACTTGGAAGGCTGAGGCGGAAGGATCACCGGAGCCCAGCAGGTAGAGGCTGCGGTGGCCGGGAGCATTCCACTGCACTCCAGTTGGGGCGATGGGGTGAGACTCCAACTCAAAAAAAAAAAAAGTGCTGTGATTACAGGCATGAGTCTCCGCGCCTGGGGCCATTTGTCTTCATGTTAACTGGATGGCATGGTCTCATAATTCATCAACTGGAAGCTTGATCATAGCTCAAGTCTTTTATGCTCCTAGGAAACCCTGCTGCCTCTACCTTCTTCAGAAACTCACGCTCCCTCCCTTCAGATACTGGGGTCCCAAACCAAAATAGGGCCATGGAGGAACAGATCCTATTTGGCCTATAGTACCAGATAGCATAAAAATAATACCTTAAACACTTTGAAAAGAAAACAGATTCTAATGCTTTGCATGTAAACATTTTTACAGTTTTGCATATTTTATATTTGCAGAGTAATTCACTGTTTAAAATTTAAACACAAAACTTTTTGTTGAATGGTGGATGAATATATTCATCAAGGAATATATTCAACAAGGAAACAAACCACTTTGATAAAACTTCTGAAAGGAGATTTTGTATATGTGGGAGGATAAGCGATTTTCTTAATCAATTTGTTGTGTAAACAAGGGGTGTGCTCACATTTTTTTTCCTTTTTAGAAGACACGTTTTATAGAAAGAATTATGTTTAGAGAGTGGGATGCCATTTTGTTGTTGTAGTAGCAAAGGGAAAGTTTTCTCTTTGTCCTCGGAAGTTTCGCTGAAAAATCAACTCACAAAAGGCAGGTTAATTTGAGAAAAGGTATACAAATTTTATTAACATGTGCACGGGAGCCTTCAGAATGGAGACCCAAAGATACAAGGAAAATTGTCCATCTTTATGCTTGGTTTCAACAAAGAATGGACAGCCATGTAGAAATATGATAAGATAAAAAGGGTATGAGATGTTAATAGACTGAGTAGGGAATTGACAAGGCCTGTCTCTGAGTATGTATGTATTAAAATTTCCTCCTTCTGGGTGTGGAGCAGGGCCCTCTCTGGGATGGGGGTCTTAAGATCCACAGTCAAACAAGGTAAGTCAGGTGATTTCCTTATGACCAGCCCTTACACAAAAAGGCGAAGGGGAAGGAGTCATATTTTTGGGTTTTATGGCTGGCTTTGGGGGAAAAGGGATCCTGGTATCTATAACCCGCCTTGGGGAAGAGGGCTTCTAATTTCCATGGCTAGCCTCAGAGGAAGATAGGACTGAGTGACGGGGGCAGGAGAAGGCCAGAAAGAAAATTTGCTTTAGAGGCCTTCACTTTGGGGTACCGTTTTCTGAGCCCCAACATTATGGTTTTGCAAGGTTTCCTGAACAGGAAGTGCTCTTCTTTCTTCAGCTAAACAGTGCCATACTGGGTCTCCATGGGCTTGAGAGTCTCACAATTGCCTTTGCCACATTTATGTTCTTATGCAAGTTTACTTCATTGCTATGAATCTGCATGTAGAGTCAGAGTAGCATGTGGCTGTCCCTGAAAACCTGAAGGCAGAAGCAAAGTCCCAAGGGACAAAGTCAGAGAGGACCCCTTGGACAGAAAGCACATGTGTGGAGGTGTGAGTGTGAACTCATCGGAGTGCTGGTAGGAATCAGAGATGCCCATGAGGATAAAGGCCTGAGGACAGAGAGCAAGGGGGAAGTGAGGAGTCGAGAGAAGATTGGGCTGTGGGTGGAGGAGAAGAGGGGACACACCAGTGGGAGGGGGGCGGGGAACAGAGTCGAGAGTCAGGGGAAGTGGAGTGAAAGAGGGGAGGAATGTAGAACGAGAGGAAGAGGTAATGGACCAAAACACGGATGAAGCCAAGAGTTGGTTTAAGACAGGTAAGAAGTGTGAGCCTTGTGGAGGTTATTCATGAAATGTTCTGACATCCTGGATGCAGGGTAGGTGGGGGGTGGATGGGAGCTGGGCTGTCCAAGGCCACCTCCTTTATATTTTTCCAAATCCCGCTCCTGAGAGGCAGCACTTACTCCTGGTGAACTTTTGGGACCACTAGGGTCTGCTCTCCTAGCTCACGGTCATTGTCACTTGAACAACGCTCCACTCTCACTGAAGCCCAGTTTTCAAGGAACCTCCAGCCCCTGGTATCTGTAGACACAGCTGGTGACCAGCACTGCCACCTGGCTGCATACCTCCTGGTCCTCTACCTTTCTTCATCGTTCATTCAGCCGGGACACCTGGTCACTGCCACCCTAACTACCAGCTCTGCCTGCAGGTCTCTTTCTCTCTCTGGGTGATAGGGGCTGGTAATCCAGAGTGATATTTCCTTTATTTGGGGGTTATCACTGTTGAAGAACCCTGAACCTATAGGACTCAGGGCATAGTAACTCCCCCGCCCACCAGAAGAACCAGTATCAGATCAATCCCTGCTTCAGAACAGCAAGGCCCAGTGCTACTGGGTAAAGGCTGCACCATCTTTTGAACTGGGTCCCAGTCCTCCCTTTCCTACTCCTACCCATGGAACCGTTTCCCTCCCAATCCAAACAGCGGCTACCTCCTGTGCACATTGCCGACCATATGACCCCTCCACACTCCTCTGGCTTGAGGCTTGGTTCCCTCCCCACTTCCTCCCCACAGGATCAAGCAGTAATAAGGACACACTCTCCAAGACCAAGGCCATGGCCATTACTGGGTCAGAAGTGGGAGGGGTGTGGGCTCCAGAGATAGCTTTGAAACTGCCATTGACCACTTGGCTCTGATCTTGTTCTTGAATAATTGAGAATCTTGTATGTGTCTCTCCGGGCGGCACCCAGACTTAGAGTAAAATTAATCCATTCATTTACCCATTCATTCTTTCATGTAAAAGATATTTATCAGACAGTCAGTATGTCCCTGCTACGATGCTGTCCGGGTATGAGCAAAGTGTCTTCAGCTAAGTGCACAGGAAGCCTCTACTTACTGCTCCCCAAGTCATCCCCCTTCTTCCTCCCCTCCCTGCACCGTGGCCATCATTATTCAGCTTGTTTACCTGAAGACACAGTAGGGGCCTCTCAGTCTTGTACTGATGCTTCATCAGCCAGGGTGGGACAGCCATAGGTGGAGTCCCAACTTCTTAGCAGGTGGAGACTCTGTTCCTACTCAATTTCCAGGTGCTGGCAGGTAAGGCACTCTTGCACCAAAGATCCGTTGGGATCTGAGCACTCACCAAGGCTACAGGGCCCACTTAATCCAGACATGGCAACAAGGAAAACTCAGCCATTGCTGTGGTGACACCATAAGAAAGGTGATTAGACCCACCCTCAGGGAGCTTGTCTTGCCTGGGAGAACAGAGATTCACACTCCTACACGATGGATTGTAACCTGTGATGTTGCTTTACCGCATCCATTGAGTGCCCCCATCACAGCGCCACCTTATTTGGGTTTGAGTGAAATGTGCAGGAAGTCCACGTTGCTAGGTGGTTTGAGGAGTCTGAGCTAGGCAGCGATAGCCTCAAGTCATCTACAACTCCCAGCTGACTGACTATCTGTGTCCCGGTGAGAGCTATATGTGCTTTATGACATCTGTGGTCATGTCACCAGGAAAGATGGTAGGCGCTTTCATTATGGCTGGGCCAACAATTCATCTACATGGAGAAGGAACATATGTCCCGTGTTATCTGGGCAGTCTCCATTTGTGCCTGGGATTTTAACACATCTGCATGCTATCTGGTGTAATGTTAGTCCCACATTCCTTCAAAGGTGGGATGACAATTGACAAGGCCACAATGTCTGTGAGCCCAGGGGGCAGGACTCAAGCCTGACTACCTTGTCTGTTACTTACTGGCTAAACAGCATTCACAACTGACTTACTAATGCCTAGAGAGCCTCGGGCCACTGTTACCCAATACCCCAACTTCTGAGCTGGTAGGGGTGTTTCCCCCCACCTTGAATCACGAATCATGCGTCTGTTTGCTGGAATCTCACCTTCTCCAACTCTCTCATCTCATTTCATCTCTTGTCTGGCCTCATCCTCCCATTTTTTGTGTTTTCCTGAATATTTCCCATTGTTTACCATACATGTTGACAACAGTTCTAATCAGAAAACACCAAATATGATCACGCCTGGGACATGGTGATAATGCCTCCTTCACGGCTTTGCTGTGAAGATTTAATAGTCTTGCTCAGGGCCCAGCACCTCTTTGGAACTCAGTAAATAATTCAGCTTGAGTCCTCCCCTCTCCCCCTTCACCACCCATCTCATCCGTGTTGGGTAAATTTGCTCCGCTTCTGCTCCCCTACCCCAGCTCTGTGTCCCGGTTCCCATGCAGCCTGCCCACTGAGCCCAGCATCTGGGTCTGTTCAGTTACCTTCCATTACATCACTTGCATTGCTTCCCAATCATAAGTGTTGCATTCAGCCAAGTGCAGTGGCTGACGCCTATAATCCCAGCACTTTGGGAGGCCGAGGTGAGAGGATTGCCTGAGTCCACGGGTTTGAGACCAGCGTGGGCAACTTGGCGGGACTTCATCTCTATAATAAATCAAAAATTAGCCGGACATGATGGCACGTGCCTGTAGTTCCAGACACTTGGAAGGCTGAGGCAGAAGGATCACCTGAGCCCAGCAGGTCGAGGCTGCAGTGGCCGTGAGCATGCCACTGAACTCTAGCCTGGGCAACAGAGTAAGACTCCAACTCTGCATTAGAAGTTTTTGAAATACAGAGATGATAGGAAATAAATGGGCAATGAAAACCACATATAATCTAACTATTCAGACATTAGTTTTGTTCTCTTTTTAATGTATTGACCTCAAAACATGCATATAGACACGTACACATAGTCTCTTTCTCCCTTTGTACATGCATTTCTTAGAGGCACAGTGAGTTAATTCCATCTGCCTTAATGTTGAATGGCTGAGCATCAAAGCCAGTGTTTAGCTGTGAGTGGGACTGAAAATTACCATCATGGAATGCAAATCTGACATTTTAACAAAAATAGGCATTATAATTACTATGTTACTATTATTTATCAGCAGTAATCACATTATAAAAGTTAGGCTCTGGGCCAGAAGCAGTCATATCTGGGCACTATCCACTGTTCGATTACTCTTGTGCTCACCAGGCTGAAATTTATGACACTAAATAGACTTTTGTTTGCAATTGAGTTTGGTAGAGAAACAAGATATGTTGGTTTTCTTCATTGTGTTTGGATCAACGATGATTTATTAGGTGTGTGATAGTGTGATTTTAGAGGTTTTACCCCTTTGAATTTCTGAGGTAGCACAGCTGAAAAAGTTGGCCATTAATTCATCCTTGTAAAGATATGAAAACTTCCCAATACGACTTTTTCTTGAAAGATGCATGGTCTAAACAGAAACAAATAAAAAATTTTTTAAATCTTGAAGGTTGCTTATTGCTGTGAAAAACAGTTTACCAAACAACTCCACACATATATGAATTATAATATACTCTAATCATCTCTTTTATTCTACTTTGTCTAATTACTTATGGTTCTATGCACATCTTGACTGAGAAAGATAAAACAGCCTTTGTAAAGGTAGCAAGCTAATGTGTTCTCCCTCATTGTGTTTTCTCTTTTCCTTTTACGTTTAACTATTTGTTAAAGTTCTTAATAATTGATTCTGTGCATAAAATTAATAGCTTCCCATATTTTCAAGGATTATTGCACATTTAATTCTTGCAATAATACTTTTATATTTATAAACCATTTGATTGGGATAATTGAAACAGGTGTTATATATACAAGATGATTTTCAATTTTTACATTTGAAAGTGAATATTCAGACTTGAACCATAATTCACATGGGATGCCTTCTTGAAGTATTGACATTGGTATGCTGTAGATACAGATATGATGGTGACATGTATATCATAAGGTCATTGGTCATGCCCAAGTTCAGAGATGCCAGAAATGATCTTGAAATAGGTATTCAACTGTTTGTCCTCTCAAAGGCCAAAACACTCATACAGAAGCCAAGGCCAGAGAGTAGGTTTTGCACAAATCCTGAGTAGGCTTTGCTGAAACTGAACTTTGAAATATGTTTGCATATTTGCTTCTGTATCCTCCTCTATTAACTTGCCCTTAGCATTTCCCTGTGACATTGTCTTTGAAATTGTGATATATAATGGCTGAGTGATTTTTATCGGTGTGGGTATTCCATAATGTATTAGCTTTTCTCTTTATGTCAGACATGTTAGTTCATTGGCTTCTGTTCAACTTCAGACTGTGTTTGGACAGTCAACACACATCTTGGTCATTCATGCTTCCCCCCCACCCTTCATATCTTGACCTTGGGCTGCTGTCTACAGTAATTGACAACTAGCCTCTTCCCTTTGAAGGTCCCTCGGGTATTTGAGGACTGCCTCATCTCCCCTTCTGCCTCAAGGATTCTTCCTCAGGCTGACAAGATGTGTCTCCTCAATGTAGCATTTGAGCCCTTTACCATCCCAGGGTCCTATCTGGTGGTTTTTGAATGTGAAGCTTTAGAGCTTTGAACTCCCTGCATGCTCTCCCTTCAGGAACCCACCCCTTGCACTTCCTCCTGCAAGTTCTGTCCTGGCACATGGGGCTTCCAACTTCCTAGGCGCAGCTTTTACTAGGCTGTAACCTAGATTTTGGCTGAGGTTCCTTCTGAACCTTCCTTAGAGGCAGTCCATCCACCAACAGACACCAAGGCTCCTAACCAGATGTTCTGGCCTGGCTTCTGCATGGCCGATGGCTGTTAGGCATGAGACAGATCACAGGTGGACGTCCCATTGAGGATAGACTTGTGGGCCTTTGCTTATCGTCTCACATAGTGGAGCAGGTGGACCATGATGCTCATCCTCGTGGTCTTGCTCTAGAATCATAACCTTGGCAGTAACCTCCCTACCTTTCCTCCATTGGAACTGCTGGCCACTCATCTTCTTGCTGGGTGTGTATGTTTTACCCCTTTTACAAAACCTAGCACAGAGATGCTGGGACTTCTGCCAGCAGGGTGGGAGAAGGAAGCCAGAGTTGGTGGGCTTGGACACTAGTGGGGACACCGGGTCTGACACTGTAGTGAACCACAGCACAGTGCCCAGTGGGGAGCCAGAGCTCTGCCTGAGCCAGCATTGTTAACTGAGGTGTGAGGGCATCTCTCCAGGTTGCCATGAGACTGATTCCAGTTCCCTAATGCCAAAACCTGCCTGCCTGCTAGGAGTGACTCAGTCAGGCAGCCAGGGTACAGTGTCCAGGCTGGAGGCACCGGCTGAAGGAGGCAGGACCTGGCCTCTTCCAGAGTTCCTGGGTCCAGTGGCCATCCTCTTCCCTATCACAGAGCCCCAGGCCCAACCTGCCTGTCCCATAAAGATGTCTTACAGAGGACCACACAGCTGGTTAAAGCCCAGCAAGGACCTGCAGTTAGAGCCCCCTGACTCCCAGGCTAATAATTCTTCTGAACGTTGTGCTACAAAAATCCCACCCCTTGGTGAGCCTTTGGGGCTCGTGAACTCTGTCTTCCATCCAGAAGTAACAGAGACTCTCCCTTGCTTGTACTTTAAGAAAAAATCCTTTATGGTCTCCTGCTAAAATGTTTTTATAGCAGTCTGGTTATTTCAAATGTCTATTTGTTATGGTTGCAGGAGAAATCCAAGTAACTGGTTTTTCAGAACCTAAGTAGTTAATGCTAGAAAATTTGCGGCAAATAAATTGATCAGTATGCAAGACAGTTGTCACGGCTGAATCATGGTCCACAGTTAAGGTAAACAGATCTGTGATGACATTTTCTGAGCAGAATACAAATGCAGTTACATTTCCTCCCAGAGGCTTCTGACATTTCTTCTACACAGATAACAGATTCTCCTAAGAAGGTGTTGGTCACAGGGAAGAAAGATCTTTGTTTAATCCCTCTGAAAAGGTAGGGCTGTGGTATTTGATGTGCTTTCTGGGAAGAGAATTGTTCTAAGCGGGATGAAAATTGAGGAGAGCAGTTTGGTTTTTTGGGGGGCAGTGGGGCGGGGGTTAGCTGCTTTCCTTGGTCCCCCTCCCGCCCATGGAGAGAGCTTTTTGGTGTTTCGTTTATTTGAGTGATGACTCAAATAATATGTTGTCGTGTTGTGAAAGTTTGCATGGAATTAATTTCTTTCTTCCGATGTGAAGATCAGAGGATATTTTGGATTCACATAAAATAGTGAGGAGAACAAGATGTCTTTTTTCATTTCCTCCTGTTCCTTTTATCTGTAATGCTCTCAAGTTTCACATTTTTTTCCAGGTTTTTGCTGCCTACACTGTATTATAGGAATTCTGCACAATATGTCTGCATCTGAAATGTGGACTAGTCTGTGGCTAGATGCTGCATCACTAGCCTGATAGGTTTTGTGTATCACGGGGAACCTTGCAAAATCTTTAGCTTGCGCTGATTTTAAAATGAACTCAAAACCTCATTGCAACTTTGTCTAAGAGCAGGTAGTCATGCCCCAGTCATGTGTCATGGGAAACAGTTTCCAGAGGGATTATTTGCATTGGGGTCAGACTGCTGTGAATACAGATATTTCTGTCTATTTGTGCCTTTGCCTTTGGTTACCATCAGGGGCTCTGAGCAGAGATCTAGACAAGAGAGTTGCATTTGAGGTGGGGGAATAAGGTCTCTTGGGAGCCGTAGATGGGATAAAGGGCTGGAAAGCCTCAGTGCCTGGAAGGGAACAAGAAGGCATATCCCTCAGAGGGGACCGAATGAGACTGCTCAGAAATTCTGGAACAATCCTAGGAATGCATTTAGGAAAGAACACATTTCATATTAGACTGAGTTCTTCCCAAAGCATTTCTGGAGTCCACTGCCAGGTTAGCACCGGGGTGGCCTCCTCCAGGAAGCCTTCTCAGATCTTCCCAGCCATCCCTGCAATGCGGTCCAGTCTTCCTCATAGCATGCAACTCTCAGTGTCAAATTATCCAAATTACCCAGCTCTGTGCCTCCATCACACTCCAGATGAAACCCATCAGAGGCAGGTCTGGGTCCCTCCATCTTTGATCATTGTTCAGCTCCTGGCACAGCCCCGGGTTCCAAATAAAAGCTTTGCAAATGCTGCTTGTAAGCAAAACAGGGACCAGTTTTTTCCAGCAACCTCTGCAAAAGGAAGGAACGTCCCGATTGACTCCATTTCTCAGTTGGAGAATAGATGGAGAAACTGAGTCAGATAATGATGGAGCCCAGAACTAGAACCAAGCTCCCACTGAGCATGTGGCCCTCTGAATGAATGGACCAAGAAAGGTGCGAATGCTCATTTACTTTGCTATTAAAAGTCCCCGTGACTCAAGCATGTGTGGCATGGTAGTTGTAAATATGCAACTGGCCCAACCGTATTTTTCTTCCATCTCCAGAAATTTTTTTGCCCCAAGCAGTGTAGGAGGATCAGGTGACCAAGGTTTTTCAGAATCTTCCCTTTTTGGATTCTGACGCTGACATGCTATGTATGTATTTTGAGGCAGTGACATCATCTCTCTCCTCCTGCGCGCCCTCTGTGTGGCTCCATCATTCAGGTCCTGCTGTCTTTCACCTGGACTGCTGTGACCTTCATTCATTCACAGGAGAAGTACAGGTACAGTAAGAATGAATCACCAGGGACCAGACCTAGACTGGGTAGGGGAGGGGCTGGTTGGAGACAGGCCTCCTGGAGAAGTGAGTATTTGAGCTGAATCTAAATGAATGTGGGGAATTAGCTAGGTGAAGAGAGAGAAGAGAGCATTCTTGCCAGAGGACGTAGCATGTGCAAAGGCCCTGGGGCGGGGGGGGGAACATTGTGTGTTTGGAAAACTGACAGAGCAGTGTGGCTGGAGCCAGAGAGGTGGGCTGGAGAGATAGACAGCGCCTGACCCTACAGGAACTGGTTGATCATGACAGAGAACTCCGTGTTTGTGCTAAGAGCAAAGAGAAGCCGTTTGAGAATAGAAGTGAAGGCTGGCCTTCTCTGATGTGGCCTCCAAGTGGGGAGTGACTGGGGTGGGACAGGAGTAGATGCAGGAAGACCGGGGGCCTGAGGCAGGCCAGCAGCAGAACCCAGGAGATGGAGAGGGCTGTCGGTGGGCACAGCAGGACTTGCTAGTGGATTGGAGAACTGTTGGCAGAGTGGCGGCGTTGCTGCCAGGGCCTGGGTGAGACCACCTAGGGGAGGGGGTATAGGTAGAGAAAATAAGGCTGCACACTATGCCCTGGGGTCTGGAAGAGGAGGAAGAGCTGCAAAGGAGGCCTAGGAGGAGGCCCTTGAAGCAGGAGGTCACGGTCTGTGGGCCTGGAAAACCAGGCGAGACTGGCCAAAATAGGTGAGGGAGCCACAGCGTCAGGGAAGGTCCGGGCAGAAGAGGGCCTGTCTGCCTTCACAGGCGTGGCCCGTGACACTGGCAGCTTCGTAGTGTGACGGGGACAGAGTCGGCCTCGAGAAGGTTGAAGGAAGGAGGGGAGGGGAGGGAGGGTGGGGTGAGGCAGCTCTTCGGTGGTGATGTCGCCACCATCCCCAGCTTTTCCTGTGCCGTGGAAAACTCCGCATGGGTTTTTAAGATGGATTTGACTTTGATGTGTGCTATTGTCATGGGATGTGCTCATCCTGTGTGTTTTCCACATGTGGCGAACCCAGCGGCATGGGTACATGGAGGGGAGGGTCCCGTCCTCCAGGTCATTTCAGACGTGCTCTTGCCAGGCTCTGCCTGGGCTGCCCGCAGGGGCCTGGATAGGACAGGAGTGCATAACTCGCCCAGGGTCTCCGGGATCTGAATGCTGTGTAGGGCTGGGCAGGTGAGGGGCACATGTGCCCCTCAGGTGAGGCTCCTAGCGGTGTGAGAGCATGTTGTCCGCAGGGGATAGCTGTTCCCTGTCAGGTCCAGGTTGGGCTGTGTGTGTTTGTGCTGCGTGAGAGGGTGGTGTGTGTGGTTTGTGCATGTGTCGTGTGCATCAGTGGTGTGAGAGTTGTCTTTGTGTGGTGGGTGCGGGAGTGGTGTGTGTGTTGGCGTGTGTGGTATAGTATGAGTAGTGTGTGTATGGTTTGTGTATAGTATGTGTGAGTGACACATATGAGTGGGGTGTGTGGTGTGTGTGATGTCTGTGAATGTGAGTGGTGTGTATGATGTGTAGGAGTGGTGAGTGTGGTGTGTAAGTGATGTGTGTGGTGTATGAGTGGTGTGTGTATGTGATGTGTCTATGGTGTGTAAGGGGTATGTGGTGTTTGTGTAAGTGGTATGTGTGTGGTATGCGTGTGGTATATGAGTGGTGTGTATGTTGGTGTGAGTGGTATTTGCATGGTGTGTGATTTAAGTGAGTGGTATATGTGTATGGTGCATGTGAGTGTTGTGTTTGTTGATGTGAGTGGTGTGTGAGTGGTGTGTCTGAATGGCTTATGGTGTATGTGAGTGTTGTGTTTTGGTGTGTGGTATGTGTTGGTTTGTGTGAGTGGTGTGTGTGGTGTGTGTGTGAGTGGTGTATGTGTGGATGTGAGTGGTGTGTGAGTATGTGCTATGTGTTGGTTTGTGTGTATGTTGATGTTAGTAGTATGTGTGAGTAGTTTATGGTGTGTGGTATATGTTGGCTTGTGTGTGTGGTGTGTGGGAATGTGGTATGTGTGAGTATTTGTGGTGTGTGTTGACTTGTGTGTGTTGGTGGTGTGTGTGTAGATGTGAGTGGTGTGTATGGGTATGTAGTATGTATGACTGGTTTATGGTGTATGATGTGTGTTGGTTTGTGTGTGCGAGTGGTGTAAATGGTGTGTGGTGTGTATGTGGTATGTGCGAGTAGTTTACAGTATATGGTGCATATTGGTTTGTGTGAGTGGTATTTGCTGATGTGAGTGGTGTGTGGGTATGTGGTATGTGTGAATGGTTTATGGTGTGTGGTGTGTTATGGTGTATGGTGTGTTTTGGCTTATATGAGTGAGTGGTGTGTGTGTGTAGATATGAGTAGTGTGTGTGGGTATATGGTGCGTGTGAGTGGGTTATGGTGTATGGTGCATGTTGGTTTGTGTGTGTGAGTGGCGTGTGTATAGATGTGAGTGGTATGGGTGGGTGTGTGGTATGTGTGAGTGGTTTGTGGTATGTTGTGTGTGTTGGTTTGAATGTGGGAGTGGTGTGTGTTGATGTGAGTGGTGTGTGGGTATATGGTGTGTGAGTGGTTTATGGTGTGTGATGTGTGTTGGTTTGTGTGTGTGAGTGGTGTGAATGGTATGTGGTGAGTATGTAATGTGTATGAGTAGTTTGTGATGTGTGGTGCATGTTTATGGTGTGAGTGGTTTATGGTGTGTGGTATATGTTGGCTTGTGTGTGTGAGTGGTATGTGGGAATATGGTATGTGTGAGTATTTGTGGTGTGTGTTGACTTGTGTGTGTGGGTGGTGTGTGTGTAGATGTGAGTGGTGTGTATGGGTATGTTGTGTGTGTAAGTGGTATATGTTGATGTGAGTGGTGTATGGGTATGTGGTGTGTGAGTGGTTTGTGGTGTATGATGTGTGTTGGTTTGTGTGTGAGTGGCGTGCGTGCATGCACATGCATGTGTGCTGGTGTGTGACACCCCAGCCCAGGACTTGGCTCTGTGCAGGGAGGGCCAGGCCTGTCTGTGACTCCCCAGGTGTGGGTGGGCCTGCCTGCAGGTTTAAAGGCGGAGCTCTTGGCAGGGAGCCTGGTCTCAGGCTGCCAGGGTTCGTAGCCCTCCTTTCTTTTTTTTTTTTTTTGAGTTGGAGTCTCACTCTGTTGCCCAGACGGGAGTGCAATGGCACACTCCTGGCCACCACAGCCTCAACCTGCTGGGCTCCAGCGATCCTTCCGCCTCAGCCTTCCAAGTAGCCAGAACTACAGGTGCGCGCTACCACGCCCAGCTAATTTTTTGATGTATTGTAGAGATGAGGTCTCGCCAAGTTGCCTGGGTGGGTCTTGAACCCGTGGGCTCAGGCAATCCACTCGCCTTGGCCTCCCAAAGTGCTAGGATTACAGACTGAGCCACTGAGCCCAGTTGCCCCTCCTTTCACCCTTTGCCATCACACAGCGTCACGCAGGGGGACATGTTGGGGGGACATGTTGAGGGGAGGCTTTCACTCACCCATCCTTCTGTGCCCTCCTGTCAGCTGTCTTGAACTCCCATGAGATAGAACCAGAAACACAAAATCACAGAAGTGACTGAATTCTTTACCGTAAGAAAATGATTGTGAGCTTTGTTAGCACCTGTGTGCATGTATTTTTTTTTTTTTTTTGAGTCAGAGTCTCACTCCATCGCCCAGGCTGGTGTGCAGTGGCATGCTCACAGCTACTGCAGTCTCGACCTGCTGGGCTTCAGGCAATTCTTCCTCCTCAGCCTTCCAAGTAGCTGAAACTACAGGTGTGCGCTACCACACCCAGCTTATTTATTTATTTACTTATTGTAGAGACAAGGTTTTACCAAGTTGCCAAGGCTGGTCTTGAACCCCCAGGCTCAGGCAATCCTCTCTTCTCGGCCTCCCAAAGTGCTGGGATTACAGGCTGAGCCAGCCACCGCACCCGGCCCGTGTGCGTATTTTTTAATTGAACAAATACTGCATGTGCTGACTCTGCCAGGCATCATGCTAAGTGCTTTACAACGATAAGCTCTTTCGTCCTCATCACCTCAGGAGTAGGCTCCTTCCTCACCGACCTTGCTGCCTCCCTGCCAAGAGCCCCACCTTTAAACCAGCAGGGAGGCCCACCCACACCTGGGGAGTCACAGACAGGCCTGGCCCTCCCTGCACAGAGCCAAGTCCTGGGCTGGGGTGTCACACACCAACACACACGCAGGCATGTGCACGCATGCCACTCACACACAAACCAACACACACCATACACCACAAACCACTCACACACTATGTACCCACACACCACTCACATCAACACATACCACTCACACACACAAACCAAAAGGCACCACTGGATGGTTGGGGGGGGGAAACTAGAATATTCAAATAGCAGCAACAAAAAGAGCTTTTAGGAGAAAATAACATCCACATATGATTCCCACAACAAAAGTACCTAAGTTTGACATTTTGGTATACTTCCATCTACCTACCTTCCAGTCTTCTTGCTGTGCATATGACAAGCACACACACCCCCTCTTACCTCCTGTTACAGTGCAGGAGAAGCTGGGTCCATGTTCACCTGTGTTTGCTCTCACAGTGATTCTGCCCTTCAGTTTTAGGACTTAATGGATTTAAAGTGTTTTTGCCTCCATTTCAGAAAAAAAAATGTAAACTTCTTATCAGAAGCAGGCAGGTGATAATGTTGTTGGGTCACTGCTGGCGCAAGCGCGCGTGTGTGTGTATTTCAGTGTCTCTTGATACATACTGCTCAGTTGTCCTCCAGAAAGACTGTCCTCATGTACACCCCCAGGCGCAGGGCATGGTGGATCACCTGAGGTGTGATTTCTTCTCTATACAGTGCAATGGTCAGGTTCTACTTTTATTTGTCTCTGAATGAAATTCAGAAACACAGGAGCAAATTAACAGCGTGCTTACTGACTACTCTTCATCCAAAACTTAGGGCTTCTCGGCTGCATTTGGGACTGTCACCTCTGCCCTGGCCTGGGACCTTCCGTCAGCTATCTTTCCTGGGTGCACATCCCAGGAGCTCGCTTGTACTTGAGTCACAGAGAAAAGTTGCCAGATTTGGGAAACAGGTAGTCATTTTTTCAGGGACAACTGTGACGGCTGATCATATTGTGGATGTGGACATAGATTACGGAGAAGACAGACTTGTTTTTTTACTTTGTTTGAATTGAATGAGGGTGGCTCCTAAAAATTAACATTAGAGAAAACATTTCATCTTTAAAGTGAATTTTAGTCTCATTGATTGCATCTTCTATTTGGTTTATTTAGTATCCAGACTACTATTTTAGTTACCAAGATTGCATCTGATAAAATGAGACATTCATTTCTTAAATAAACTTTTAAAAGTTGGTGTAGGAGCAGATTCCTTGACAACACAAAGAGTGTCTGTCTTAAATCAGCAACTTATTCCAGTTAAATTTAGGGACCAAGCAAGTTTGTTTACCATCAGCACGGTCATGATCATTTTCATTATTTTTGAGTGTTTCTTTTTTCCAGGCACTATGTTAGAATCTTCACATACATTATCTTGAATGACACTTCAAGATAGACTTTATGAACATTTCATAAATGTTACTTTGATCTAGAGTGGCCCACTCAAATAGCTAAGAAGTATTTCAGTTGTAATTTAAAATCAGGGCCTGGGACAGTGGCTCATGCCTATGATCCCAGCACTTTGGGAGGTCAAGGTGGGAGAAACACTTGAGGCCAGAAGTTCAAGACCAGCCTAGGTCACCTAGCAAGACCCCCGTCTCTATAAATAATTTTTTAAAAAATTAGTTGGATGTAGTGGCTTATGGCTGTAGTCCCAGCCACTTAGGAGACTTAGGCTGGAGGATCACTTAAACCTGGGAGGTCAAGGCTGGAGTGAGCTATGACAGCACCACTGCACTCCAGCCTGAGTGACAGAGTGAGACTTGACTCATAAAATAGTAAAGGAAAATCAAATAAAATACAAATCAGGTCATCTGACTTCATAGCTCCATGGTCTTTCTTTTAGGTCATTATTAGTGAATATTGCTCTAAAAGTTCTGACCAATGAAGTAAGACACACATACAAATTAGACAATAAATAAGACATGAAAAAGAAAGGCCAACTGTGGGCGCCCATTCAGGTTACCTAATTTTGCCTTGCTTCCCTCATCTGTCTGAGGAAAGGGTTAGATTTTCAGGATCCAGTTTCATCCAACTCTATCCTCTGCTGCACCAGCCAAGGCTTGGGGGAATTTTGCTTTTCGCAACTTGTATTACAAAAATGATTGGCATTTTTGTTTTCCCCAAATAAAATTAAGGTCATTGGGACAGGGAAGGGATGAATCTTTCTAGGTTTGCTGACAGTGGCTAAAATCTCTTCTGACCTGGAATTTCCTTAACTCAAAGACAGGAATGAGATAGTTGGCTTTAAGATACTGAAACTAGTGTTCCTGAGCAGGTAATACATTTTCTTTTTCTTTTTTTTTTTTTTTTTTTTTTGAGTTGGAGTCTCACTCCGTCGCTTAGGCTGGAGTGCAGTGGCACAGTCACGGGCACCCCAGCGTCGACCTCCTGGGCTTCGGCGATTCTTCCGCCTCAGCCTTCCAAGCAGCCAGAACTACAGGCATGCGCTACCACGCCCAACTAATTTTTGGAGTTATTGTAGAGACGAGGTCTCGCCAAGTTGCCCGGGCTAGTCTCAAACCCGTGGGCTCAGGTAATCCATTTGCCTCGGCCTCCCAAAGTGCTGGGATTACAGGCTGAGCCACCAAACCTGGCCAAGTAATACATTTTAAAAGCTTCCACAATTAGAGACATTTAGGATATACTGGGTTAATCAAAGTTAAGCACACTTTTTATAGGTAGGACTTCTCAGTATGTTTTTAATGGGTGGTGGAATCTCTAAGAGAGGGGATGAGTGCACAGTTTTTTTTCTAACTTATTTAACCCTGAAATCCCTTTCCTGGAGATTCTTCAGGGACTGCTGTTCTGTGGAACTTATTTTAGAAGTGGTGACTTTCATATTCCCTCAGAGTGATTCTGCCCTTCAGTTTGGGGACCTAATAGATTTAATGCATTTTACCCTCTCTTTCAGGAAAAAAACATAAATTTTTTATCAGAAACAGGCAGATGATTAGGCTGTAGGGTCATTGCCATTACTACTGCCTAGCTGCTACAAACTCAATACAGTCGTTGTCTACAGGGGAGAGAATTACTTTAAGAGGTACATCTTTCTCCTTGAGCACTTTTCAATGTGTACATTGGTTTAAAAACAAAACAAAACTATAAAAGTCCTCAAAGTTTTGTGGACATAGCAGAGTGACTAAATTAAGATTTTGTTTATTAGTATTGTAAAATTCTTCCTCAAGAGTTTTGAGTGGAATAGTTCAAGTTGACCTTCAAATGTGTTTATTAAACACGATGTCTTTGGATGTTACTGCGGGTCAGCTGTCACAGGACTCCCTGGTTTCTGCTGAAAGGAAAAGAGCAATGAGCCTCACCAAGCGTGTCCCAAACATATCACTAGGCTTTCGTCTCTACGAACAAGGGCCCAGATTCCCACATTTATTTTGACCTGTCTTTTTGAAATAGATTTTTTGTAGACTGCTGCTTCCCTTCTACCCCAGGTAAGAGTTGAGCTAAGAAAAGCTAGCACTGTGGGAACCATTCCCAAGAACATGAGACAGAATCAGAGAGGCCGCTTGAAGTATTTATCTTGCCATGGAATGGTCTGAGTATTTGAGCTTAGGAAACTTCCAAAAAGTAGGAGGAAGGAACTTTTTAACAGTGTGGTTTCCTTGAAATCTGAAATGCTTAACATGGCCTTAGCGAGCTTCCAAAAGTGTCTGGCTTGTAAGAAATAATGTATCTTGGCCACGATGTGCAGGAAAGGTACGCTCATCTAGTGCCAGACCTTCCTATTCTTTAAATTAATATTTATTCCTGGAAAGGTCTGGCTGTGGAGAGCCAGGATGCCTCAGCCTGGCACAGTACAACCTGGAGCGATGCTTTTAACACCCCTAGACCTCACTGTCCTCATCCTGAACAGAGGGGCCATGCAGGGCTCTGACACATGGGTTCTGAGTCCAGTGTGAGTGTGGGGACCAGACTTCCTGCTTGCATCATGATACAAGGGTAGGGTAGGGGGTAGAGCATCAGAGGGCCCTGCCACAGGACGTTGGCTCTTGCTGAGTTTGCCCCATCTGGGTTACCGGAAGTTGATGCCAGTGATGGTTCTTTCTTTTCCTTCAGCATTTGGCCATGCTGCCTGGATTCCTAGACATCTTACCTGCCTCCAGGTGGCCAAGAGACAGGAGTCCCTTATGAAAGCTGCTAAGCTGTGCTATTTCTTTTTTAACTACTCTTTCAAGCAGTAAATATGAGAGATATCCTTTTCCAGAGACAGGAAGGCCTCACCCCGAGCCACGTAGCCAGCTGCCGGTGGGCAGAGCAGCCCACAGGACCCAGGTTCCCAGGCTTTCCTCCCAGGGGTGCTTCTGGTACCACGTGACAACTTTCTCACTTGTCACTGAGTTTTTCTGACATTGACAAAACCTCTTGTCTTTGCTGCATTCCAGAAATGGCTTCAGACATACCTGGATCTGTGACATTGCCCGTTGCCCCCATGGCGGCCTCCGGACAGGTGAGGATGGCGGGGGCCATGCCTGCCCGTGGAGGAAAGAGGCGTTCCGGGTAAGCAACCTCGGCATTTCCAGCAATTGGGCTTTCATCAGTGTTGAGCAACAGCTCTTGACCTGCTAGGAAAATATTGTTTCTCCCTCTCTTGCAGAATAAAAGCTCAGCAGTTTGCATCCTGTTTAGATTTTTCAAGATTCCTAAATATGCACATGATTTGCTTCTAAGTGTTTTGGGCCTTGGCACCCAGCTGGGGACTTCTGTTTGCTTGTCCTTGTGGTGAGAATGTGCTTTTGGATCCTGCTGGGCCTGGCTCAGGCTGTCTGAAGGGAGGGGGCTCACCCATTACCCCGCCTGAGCTTCCAGCCGGGGGCTTGGCAGCGCTGCTGAGCTGAGGTCCAGCCCCTGTGGGCTGTGAAGGGTCCACCCTGGTGCCGTCCATTCTTTCCTCCTTGGCAGGCGGCATGCAGGAATTCCTTTCAAGAGATTTGACTCAAGCCCAGCTCCCGCAGGCCAGGCAGTTCACATGTATGCCGCTCTGCTGTTGACTGTCCTGGTTCTGATATCAGGGGCCAGGAAGACCATCACTCTTGAGCAGATGGAGCCCCAGCTGCACCTACTTAAAATGCATAATGCTCACTGTTAGGTGGACACCTAAGAAGCCAACCAACCAAGCCCAGTTCTATACAAAAAACCTAACTGACAATTCAGACTCAGTTTACCACCCCACCCCTTCCCCCCATTGAATCCATTTTATTTTTCATACCATATTTGGTAAACAAGGTTTCTCATGAAGTGCAATCAGTTTTCACTTTTAATGCAATTTCTGATCACACACAGCTCCCCAGGAATGCAGCCGTCTGATTATAGCAGAACACACTTCTCACAGCGCGTGGCCTGTGGGGTGGGCCCATTTTGAAGTGAGACTTTCCTCTAAACCAACTTGATGCTTCAAGGAGGTGGAGGCTGGGGTCGGGGCTATCTTGGGATTTGGAATGGAGTGGGCTAACAGGAAAAGGCAAGTGCAGCATAGTAATTTAGCATTATGAAAAAGACTGTTGAGTGATGTATCGTCCCAGAAGGAGGGCCTGAGAGGTTGAAAAAACCCAACCACAGAACTCCCTGGATTCAGCAGGTGCACTTTCACTGTCATTGACTGGGCACTGAGGCAGCCAGTTCTCTACCACCCAGCCCTGTCTTTACAGCGGGCCCAGCAGAGCTGTCCTGAACAACCTTGGTGCCTGGGGGCAAAGCTTCCAGATCAGCTCTGTAATAAATGATGTGACTTTCCTCTGGGGCTTCCTGCAAACACAGCCATCCTATTTCAGTCAGCCATTCTTGCTAACTAGGTTCAGTCAGCCATTCTTGCTAACTAGGTGCTAAGCTCAGCAGAGTCCCTTTGCTAAAAGAAGCCACAAGGTGTCAACCTATCAACTTACTGATGTTTTAAAATTCCAGGCCTTTTAGTTATTTTAAATGTTTGTGCACTCTAACTTACATTTCCTGGGGACAAAGCTCCAGGGCTTGCCCAAGTCCTTTCCCAGAAGAGGCGGGCACAGGACTCTGTGATGAGGGAGATGGGCTGGGTCAGGCCCAGGTCCAGGCTGAGATGCTCAGGCCCAGCCCGGTATTTGCAGAACCAGGAGTCCTCTCTGCTTAGAAGCCATCTCTGAGTGTCTACCAGGTGTTTTCCCTTCCTCCTCTGCAAGGCTGGGCTGAAGTGGGTTGAGGCTTCCCTCCTGGGTCTCCATGTTCCTCACCCAGCCTGGGATCCAGACCCTGATTTCTCATTGCTCCCTGAGCTGATGATTTGACCAGGGACTCTGTCACATTTCTGGAGAAGTCCACCACCGTCTCCTTCACATCTGGGTCACAAATACACAGCATGGCATTGGAGGCAGCCGTGAACCCTGAGCAGGCTGAGACAGAGCCTAGCATTGCATTCCACTTGGAGTCACGGGAGCAAAACATCAAGAAAAGAATTGAGCGGTGAGGGAGTTTGGGCGGCAACTGCTGACACCTGGAGGCAGATCAGCAGTGATCCTCTCTAGGGTATTGTCTTCTGCCATCCTCATTCTTGGGGTCTAAGCCCCTGCCAGAGGGAGGGGACATGCAAACTACCAATCTGGCCCCTGCTCAGTGACGTCGGGATTTACCGTTTCTAGGCAAAGAGACCTCCATTTTTACAGGGCTGTTTCCATAGTAATTCTTGCATCAGATGTGTTTACATGCTTTGCTGCAATTCAGTGATTGAGGCCACCACTGTTCTCGAGCTTTTCGATAACAACAGCTCCTTGGACCACAGCCTGATCACTTAGCTAAGTGCAGAGGACATCCTATGGAGATCACATGCATCAAAAAGCAAGTAGCCACGACAGGCCTACCCCCTTGTTCCTACAGCACGATGTGCATTTAAGGACACTCCCCTGCTGTTGGCATGGCGGTCCCACCTCCTTCTTCCCTCTGAGAACAGGGAGAGAGAAAAGAAAAAGAGAAGGGTCATGGGGGTGGCGGAAGTTGGGGGTGGTGTTGGCAGGGACCTTCTTCCCACCCCCCAATTCCTTGCCTAAGTCTTTTCACTCTGATTTGACTCTTCTGGTGGAGGAAAAATGTCCTAGATTCTCAGGATCACCACTTGTCCCACCCCAGTGTTTCAAAATCGAGTAGAACTTACCCCTCTCAGGGTTGGGTTCTCCGGACCGCCTGATTGTGGACCCCTCGCCGCTGGACTTCCCTCTCGCTTCCCCGATGGCCTTCCTCGGTAAGCGTCTCAGCTGGCCACGTGCTCTCCCGGGAGTTGGGACACAGGTGAGGGTTCAGAAATTGCAGCTGCCTTCAAAAGTGATTCCAGGCAGGACACGGTGGCTCACACCTGTAATCCTAGCACTTTGAGAAGCTGAGGTGAGAGAAGTGCTTGAGGCAGAGGTTTGAGACAAACCTGGGCAACATAGCAAGACCCCGTCTCTACTAAAAAAAATTAGCTGGGCGTGGTGGTGTGTGCCTATAGTCCCAGCTTCTTGAGAGGCTGAGGCGGGAGGACCACTTGAGCCCGGGAATGTTTGAACCCAGGCTGTAGTGAGCTGTGACCACACCACCAATCTCCAGCCTGGGCGATAAAGAGAGACCCCATCTCTTAAAAAAAAAAGTGATTCTACATGTGTGGGAGAAACGAGCTGAAGCAAACCACCTGAAATGCATGTTTGCAGCAACCTCCCTATCTCAGTGACAGGGTACTGAGGGGTGGGAACTCCTCCAGGGCAAACTCCATTGGGGGAAGCAGCAGTGAGCAGTTGGGGTCTGTGCCCACCCCCAGAGCGAGCCCTTGTTGGGGATGGAGGATGGAGGTAGCGGGTAGGAGGTACCCACTGCCTTGGAGTCCAATGCTGGGCTTCAAAATGGCATGATGAAGGGAAAACTTTTTTTTTTTAATTATACTTATTTAAAAATAGAGACAAGGTCTCGCTATGTTGTCCAGGCTGGTCTCAAACCCCTGGGCTCAAGCAATCCTCTTGCTTTGGCCTCCCATAGTGCTGGGGTTACAGGCATGCGCCACCGTGCCCCACCGATTTTCAAACTGTATGCAGCCCATGGACTGACGTCTCTCTCTGACGTAACCCTGAGAGCTGCGGGAATGTGTTTGAGTTACAGGTGTGTTGAAGGTTTATCTTGCCAAGTGTTTGTGTGCTGCTGTTGCTGCAGTCTCAGCCACCGGTCCAGGCTCTGAAGGAAGAGTGCTTTCCAGGGCCCTTGTCACTTCCCTTGTTGTTAGGAGAGGCCCTGGGCTGCCCAGAATCACTCCTTTGTTCTGCTGTTGGGCCAGCCTTTTTATCCTTCCTCATTTGAGCACAAGTGAATTCTGTTTGGTGACTCGTATTTGACAATGTATTGTTATTATGACATAATCATAATTCATGTCTCACTCTTTTTTTTTTTTAATTGGGATCTCACTCTGTCATGTAGTCTGGAGTACAGTGGCCATGATCATGGCTTACTGCAGCTTCGACCTCCTGAACTCAGGCAATCCTCCTGCCTCAGTCTCCCTAGTAGCTGGGACTACAGGCCTGCACCGCCATACCTGGATAAATTTTTTATTTTTTGTAGAGACAAAGACTTGCTATGTTGCCTAGGCTGGTGTCAAACTTCTGGGTTCAAGCAGTCCTCCCGCCTCGCCCTCCCAAAGTGTTGGGGTTATAGGCAGGAGCCACTGTGCCCAGCCATGCTCACTCTTAACTCTTTGCAAGTTCAGATATGCCTCTCATGGCTTTGATAGAGATAAGCATTCAAGCTCAATGACAGTAAAATGAGGTAAAATGCATTTTCAGCCCACCTCTGGAAGACGGTTATATCATCCATTCGTTGTGACAAATTCTTTACAGTGAATACAATAGAACTTGAAAGTCATATTTTGATTTCTCTCCTTATTATCCAGATGCTTCAGTGTTCTAGAGACACATAAAAGACACAAAGGATGATTCACTTAGACTTTTTATAACAAAGCAATAGGCATGGCTTATGGTGGTCCTATTTAAAGTGAAGTACTCTAAGTGGTGACAGAGACCGAAGGCAGGTGTGGCGCTGAAAGGCCCCTTTTGTCCTCAGTAGTTGCATTGCTTTCTATGTTGCTGATGGGCCACAGAGACTATTTGGAGGTGGGGTGAGTTATCCCAAGAATCCAAACAATCTTTTGTGTCCTGGGTTCTTCCCTACTTTATGCTTTTCTGAATTACTAGATCTGTTCATAGCACACATGTGATCATGTGCACACAGAGGTGGGAGGCACAGTCTCTTGGTCCCTAATTTTTCCTAGACAAATTCTGGGTCCCAGCAGAGTAGGCTCTGGGTCCAGAGCAGGGTCCTCTCCTTATGTCCTCTGCTTGACTGAGTCACAGTTGGCCTGGCTGAGGGCGAACCTTTCTCAAGGGGCTCACTTCTTCAATTGTCTACTCCATGAAGCGCCAGGTAAAGACAGAACTACCTTTGCTAAAACTAGGGTGGCCAACCATCCTGGTTTGCCCAGGACTCTCCCAGTTTTAGCATTGAAGTCCTGGATCCAAGGAGTCCTCAGTCCTGGAAAAAATTGGGACAGTTCACTACCCTGAACATCCCAAAGATCCTGCAGGCTGAGGAGGGAGGGCTGACTCATAAATTGCATTCTGCAGGAACCTGATGATCACTTGAGCTCCTATCAACTTGAGCTAAAAGGAATTTGAAAGGTAACAGTCCGTCTCACATCCACTTGAGGCTTTGTCAGATGCTCGCCTGAGTTCTTAGGAATTTTGAAAGCGCTGTTTCTTTTTCTTAACACTGAAGTGTTTTTGACAGCGCGGGGTGTTAAGTAACCTCCCTGTGGACAGCAGAATCGCTCTTCCCCAAAATGAACACTGGGTGGCAGTGTGGTTCTGCGGCTTTGCAGCACACCCAGCGGATTTGGTTACAGTGTTTTTGGTGGCTGTCTCCCAGATGTGGTTTTGGGGAAAGGTGGAGTGATGGCTTAGTAATTATGCAGAATATCGGTGACTTTGCTTTATTTAGAAAGTCTTGCATGAACTTCCACTTGTCCACAGCATCGGTAACTCTGCAGCTGCTTCCTGGTTTCCCAAACTGCGCTGTAGGGTGTGTACACCCATCTCCCTGTGGTTTCCTGTGGCCTTTTAACTGGACTTGCCCTTCCTTGGCACTTTCCTTCTCCACCTCCCCTTCTCTTTGGGCATGTAAACGTAATGCGATGCTTATCACTACTGTCATCTTTTACAGTTATCTGACTCCTTTTGGTATTTTCCTCTTAGTACAAGCCTTGTCTCTCAGCACCAGAAATTCCAAGTTGGCAGGGATCCCATCAGGTCACCCTGAACAAAATATGCCCAGAACTCTGGCTGCACTGTACATAAAACCAAACAAAAACAAACACAAGATGCTGATTTTAAGGAGAAAGTACTCTTTTGGCTTGTCTGATCCCGGTCCCCAGGTACCCCAAGTCACCCCAAAGCCTAGAGAACGTGACTTGTCTCCTTAGGGGCTTCTTGGGTGTGCTTGTGCAAGAATGGCTTCTCCTGGGCAACCTGACTGTTTCCTGGTAAGCCTAGGGGTCCTTTGCCTTCCCCAGGTCACGAGCCACTAAAGCCCTGTCCTTAAAGCCTGAGCGGTAGGTGTTACCCTCTCCGTTAAGGCCAGCAGTTCTGGCATCCGTACCTGTAGTCATTTAATACATTCTTCATTCTCACACTGAGCTGCTCAGACAAGGAATTTCTCGGTCCGAGTTGCCAGACAGGCTGGCCTTGTTCTGCTTAGCTTTCACGGGGACTGTGCCTCCCCCAGTCCACCAAGCCCACAGAAAACAAGATGGGACACAGGAGCTCTGAGGTGGTCTTCCAAGGAATCACCCTCAATGTCCAGGAGACCCCAGACATCTATATTATTTCTCATTTTGTTTCCCAAAGACTTCGGTGTACCTGATGCTGTTAATACTCTCTCTGCCTTGTGATCTTCAGGCATACTATGAACTGCATTAGAGAGACTTGGTTTGTTAGAAGAATTCAGCAAGTATCTATCAAGACTTTTTGCTTTATGTTTACACTGAGAGTGCCGGTAAAGGAGAAATCTCAGTAATTATTTGGTAGGTTTCAAGAAGCAGAGAGACAGCAAGTGTGAGTAGCTCAGGCCCCGAATGACCACTCTCCCTGCAACAGCCTTTTGGTCCTGGACTTATAGGATGGTGACCTTAAATGCCCTTTTGACTTTGACTCATCAAGACCTTCCAAGTTCTCAAGTAGCGTTACCAGTAGTCTGTTTTCTTTGTCTTGTAATCCCTTCATCACTCCTAAAATCTCCTGATTTCAAAACCCCTTAAACTTTTTCTAGACTATTAATTATCATAAAATAAAGGGAAAAAAAGGAAGTCTCAATGTGGAATGGATGAGGTGGAGGGCAGTGGGTATCCCCAAAGGTGGTTGGAGACCAGGAAGATCACCCTTTCCATCCACAGCTGAGCGTGTAAGTGTTTTAGGGGGGTGAGTAGACGCTTAAGTGTTCCCAGCCATAGACTTAATGGTGCTTATGTTGACGACCTTTCATTTTGCCTCTTCCTGTCTTGAACCCATTTGATGACTGTGTAGAGATACTGCTTGTAGCCTTGCCAAAGGTTGGGACCAATGACAGCCATCTGACTGAATAAAGCTCCCTTTGTTCCCGAGCTCATGTTACCAAGTAAAAATATTCTGCCTATAATCAGTGCTCACTGTGACCTTAACTTTTCAGAATGGACTTTGATGATGAAGATGGTGAAGGCCCCAGCAAATTTTCAAGGTAAGTGTATTTTATTTCCCTTAGATGTAAAGAAGCCAATAGCCAGCAATCACCTGATCGAAATATTCTGGAATGTAATGTCTTTTGTCATGGAAAAAGCCACTGCCTATACTTTGACCCTCTTTCTGGTCCTTCATTCAATGTCAGTATTTGGCCTAGTGGCAGCTAGCTATAAGCAACCATTCCAGCCTAGATTATAAAAGATTAAGTTAAAAATTGTTAACTCTGTTTACTTTTTAAATAACAAATGCTGATTTTGATGGATTCCTTTTTAAAAGACAGCCTTAGAGTTCAGGTTTGGAAAAAAAAATCGAGATAAGACCTTTTTATCTACCACGGAAAATGAGGAGAAATAGGAGAAAGCTGGGTGGTCCTATTCTGGAGGCAGAACATAAAATTGGGTTTTGAGTTTCTAAGAAGCATGTCACTACTGGCCATGTGGCAGCATCTTAAGCTGGTCTCCATGGGGCCGTCCTGAGTGTAGACTGCCTCACAGGGACGCTGGATCACGGGTGCCATGGGAGTATACATGTAACATACATGGAGGGTAAGGCAGGCCCAGCTCCATGACTCTTGTATGTTTGTGTGTGTGTTTTTCACTCTGTTTAAGGTATGGTAGGAAGTTTGGCAAATGTTGAGAGAAAGGCATAGATCATTCCATCATTCTTAACAAAATTCCCATCTGTACCCAATTTACTTTGGAAAGGTCTGCCTTGGCATTCCTTCCCATCAGCCAAGCTTCCAAGCCTTCCTGATTCTCAGTTGTCGATGAACTTGAAAACTTGTCACAGGTAACGGGTGCTTTTCTCCGTAACTGTGGTCCATAGTGTGGCCCGGCAGCCTCAGCTGTGTTAAAACAGTTTTTAGAAAAGCAACATTCATGTCCAATCATGAGCCCACTAAACTGTCCCGTGGCAGTTAATTTTGGTAATGTCTCCCTTACAAAGTGTGCTGTGGTTGTGAGTTAAACACGCTTTCCCACAAGTACAAGAGAGCCATGCATCTCATTATTTTCCGGGGATCCTGGAGTCTCCAAGTCCATAGTAAACTTCTCATCATGCCAGACACTTTCCTCCCAAAGACGTTTCCTTCCAACTTCCAGCTTCAGCTATGGGTGACATGGTAGACAGGAGATGGAGGTCATTTTGATTGCAAATGACTTTGGAGTTTCTGATCAAAACAAGACATGAGTCTCAACAGCAAAATCATGTACTGTTTTTCCCTTGGTTGAGACAGAACCTCAGCTCGGACATCTGTCTATTTCTTTCCTTTTATATTTTATTTTTTTATTTTTTGAGTCACGGTCTCTTGAGTCAGGGTTTCACTCTTGCCCAGG